>JAPSES010000104.1:16082073-16094283 GCA_029822895.1 Maxillicosta whitleyi | reverse complement strand
TATATATATATAGAAAATACACCTGATTGTACCCTGAGACTCCAAGCAACCCCCGTGACTCTAGTGAGGATAAAACAAGTTCAGAAAATGAATGAATAATATAATATAACATGTGAAATACATACTCAGCATGCAGCCATGAATAGTAGAAGAGACTAGGTTAAAAACTCTCAACACTTAAACCCATTATAAGTCACATTAATATTCATTGTTTTTATCATGTATTGGCAGAAGGTGGTCTTTGAAAACTATACAAATCATTATACGAGTACTTTCATTTAAGTGGAAGCTTTGCTGAACCTTCAAATCTCAACAAAACTTTCATGTGTTCTGCTTGTTTTTAACCCTGTAACTGAAAATATAATTTGTTACAGAGACATTAATATGTTTTTTTTTTCAAAGAAAAGTTCAATAACATTTAAAATGTGTTAAACTGAACATTCTCCCTGACCTACAATGAAAAGGTTTACATCTCAGCTGTAAAAACATAATTATTGTTATCTCTCATGGTTATCTCAGTATTCCCACATGTCCTTGACTTTCAACATCACACACATACAGTGATAAAAACAACAATTGGCTCAAAGAAAAACACAGATACAGTCTTTCTTCCTTTTGTAAATGAATGTGAGAAAACCCTAAATAAAAAGTGCCAACAGTGAAAAATCAAAGGTGTAGTAACTTCATATAAAACAGTGAAAAGTGTTTGGTCTCAACAAGGGGATCTATGATTGACATAAATACTTTTAAATGTGTTTTTGGTTGTAGGCCAGCAGTTTGCACCACTTCACCAGAATGTCCCGTATATCTTCATGAAATATGACAGTCGCCTTGTCTCACCCTTCATCACTTAGACCAATCTGCTTTATCACCATGATAATAACAAGCCCTTGGGTCACTACGTCACTATGAGTCATTAATGCTGATGAATGGTTCAGTACAAGCATGAATACCCGATTTTCTGGTGGAGCCTCTATTTACAACATAAAAAAAAAAAAAAAAAAAACTTTTCAGAACTCAGAAAGATGAGGGCCGTTCACCGTCATACATTTATAGCACCCTTTTGATTTTTTTATATAAGAAAATAGAAGGCATAAAACAACTGATAATCCACTGTCTATCGTCATCCGTCTGCAGTTTGCTGATGAGTTACAAAAAAAAAAAAAGGGCTTTTTGGGATTCTGCAGTAAAAGGGCTCTCTGCAGGCTTTCATAATGCACCCCTAGCATGAGTGTGTGTGCATCTATGACTGTGTCTCTGTGTGTGTTTAGATCAGTGCTCTGGTAAAAAGCTTTATTTTTATATTTTTGTTTCCCTACGGAGACGGACGCTCTAATCTGGGCTGAAGTGGGACAGGAGAGGGGAGCAGAGAGAACACACACATGCACACACATACACACAAAAACACACACGTAAACATTTATTCACGCTGCAAATCAGCACACGTCGAGGTTTGAGGATCTGTCACAAGCCGTCGACCAGCTGCAGCGGCAAACAACGAAACCACCAGTCCCACTGCAGCTGTCCACACCTCCTCTGAAACAGTTCACATGGAAAACATCACCAAACGCACCACAGACCGTCTACACACTCCTATACAACATTGTGTCAGGATGTACGTGTGTGCCTGTGTGTTTATGTACTGAGACAGGATATGAGATCCATAGCGGACTAATTCCTCTTGACATGATCCATATGTTTATATTTAATGGACAGAGCAACAACACACGCACGCATGCACACACACACACATGCACACACACACACACACACACACACACACACACACAGACAGACACACACATATGCACACACACACACACACACACACACACACAGACACACACATATGCATACGCCTCAGCCTCTTATTTAATTAATAGAATTGAGCTGCCCCACATGTCAGCCTGCAATGCAATTACAGTAACACACATAGGCAGATACACGTTTTTGTTACTCTGAACAATCCTAACAGACATGCTCATCTTCCCACAGATACACAGAAAGTCCATTTTTCAACTGCCTTCTTTAATAACCCAACAAAAACTAAAATTAGAACCTAAAACCTAAACTAAACTAAACTAAACTAAAACCTACAAAACACATATTACAATGAACTAAATGCGACTGCACGTAAAATTATTTTAATTTTCCCTCTAACGTGTATGTTGGTACTGTATATTGTCCCAATACCAAATAAACTGCAATAACCTGATAGAACAAATCCTTAAAAAAAAAAAAAGAAACATTGTTTGTAAACCATGTGATGTGATATATTTATTCATCTGACCTTTTTCAGACTCTATAATTCAAGAATTTCTTCATAGCACTTAAAAAAGCTTCATCAGTTTCTCTCAATGAGAATAAAAATACATCTATGAACTAAAGTGGGAGAAGATCAGAGGTTTTTGACTTTGTAATAAATAGAACATGGTCATATTAGAATTTGTTTTTATAAGAGATGTTAAATATATGGGTCGTGGGTCATAATTGGGTTGACCGCCAAAGTATAAAATCTAAATAACTTTGCAAAATTACACTGAAGATATTAACAAACAAGTGGGTCAAGCTCATTTAAATTTTAACAATATTCTGATTGTTACTAAATGTTGTGTGTCTTTGTAGATCCACTATGATCTTCAAATTGAAATGCACATGTATAAAGGAAAAACTGTTAAAATTGCAGGTATTTTATTAGTCATTTATAAGTTATTATTATTATACATTATTATTTATCATTGGTTCATATTTTGTATTCACATTTTTTGTGAAAGGATAGATTTAGTTTAATTATACTTTTTTGCACCAAAACGTGGAGAATCATTTAGAGTATCATCTGAGTATTTATAGGCTATTGTGTTATTTTACTGGTCCAACCCACCCAAATCAAATTGGACTGTAGGTTGCCCATGAAATAAGATGTTTGACACCTCTGGTTTATACAATAAATGTATTAAATGAGTTCAATATCAATGGAGACCTGAAGGAACATCAGCTTTAATTAGAATAAAATTCATGTAAATTCACTTTATATTGTCCATCAACTCTTAGGACAAATATCTTTATCTTTACTTGTTTTTGTCCATGTGGTCTAATTGTGAAGTAGTGACATCTGGTGGTGAAGTTGTAGATTGCAGTCAACTGAATATCACCCAACCGCCTACCCTCGTGTTCGGTGGCCACACACACACACACACACACACACACACACACACACACACACACACACACACACACACACACACACACACACACACAAAGAGTGTCATTTGAGCCACTGTTTGACTGCACTTTTTAGTTAAGTGAGTCTTGCTCACAGCCAAAGTGACAGTAGGGTTTTAACATTGGAATCCACCTGCCATGAAACCCATAACAGAAGCAAAGGAAGTCTGAGCTACTGTGGAAACATGACAGTCTAACATGTTGACCCTGTTCCCACTAGAGATATAAATTATTCAACATCATTCAACAGTAACAAGAACATGATTCTCATTTTTATTTCATTATAAACTAGTGCAAAACATAAGTAGGATTATTATATTCAGTTTTCATTATTTGCCCTTCTATTTTTATTTTAGCTCGTGTTTATATTGTTGTTCTTATTTAGCCAAATTATTCATTTATTGTCAGTTATTTAGTCTTCAGGGACCCTATTATTAGCAGTATTGTTATTCTTCTATGATTCTCCACAAGTACTATTTGTGCAACAATTCAGATACATGTCAGTAGATTTGACACACTTCATGTTCTTTAGCAACTGCAGAAACACACATTCCAATCCAAGTATCATTGCTGCTTCTGGCTATATTTTTTTCAGTTGGCATATTATTTTTTTTTTCCCACTGCTAGTTTTAGCTTTAGCTTTAGCTTTAGTAATGTAACAGGCAAATGTCCAGTTTGACAGCTCCATCATGATATATGTTATATTATACATGACACTGGGCCTCATGAATGATTTTATATTCCCATCCAAACTTTTACTTAGTTTTTCTGGTATGGTGAACTTGTACAAACAGATATCAGATTAAGCAACCAGATTTACCTTCAGAAAACTGTGCGCAGTTTGATGACCAGCACAAACCTGATGACTGGTACCTGAACCACCACCTATGTCAGTCACACTGTTCATACTACTACTACTAATAATAATAATAAATAATAATAATAATGTTATTTTTTTTATAGGCACCTTTTTCAATAACACTGTAAACCATTCAAAAATCAATAAAACTATAGATAAAATCAAAATAAAATAAGATGGTAAATAAAATGGTTAGAGTGAGTATGTGATATTGAACTGGTTAGTTTTGAGTCTGACTTTGAGTCATTGTTTCGGATGGTTTATGGATGACTTGTGTTAACAAAATACGATGTGCACAGCATTTGTCAGCACAAAACTCCTTTAAAGTAACAAAATATACAATAATTTTATGACAAATGTAGTTTAGACTATAGCAAACTAATTCCATTTGATTCCTGTCACATGGCTGGACCTGGAAGAAAATCAAAAATATTGAAAAAAAAAAATTGGCAAATGCTTTCCTACATCACTCACGTATGATGTTTAAGAACAGATTTTTAGAACATGTAGTTCTTACACACGGTCCAATATGTAATAAGTAAAATCCAATCAAGAACACTGAATTAAATTACCCATTTACCTCATAATCCCGTCTGAATCGGGCTTATATTCACAACTACTGTGACACTTTGTACTACGCATTATTATAACACACAATACAACAGAACACATTTTTCTGTATGTATGCATAAAACATAAGACACTGTACATACATGTTCATAATCCCACAGATAAACAGACTCATGACTGCACACACATCAGATTGGGCATTCTACCACATCGAACCACACTGTAGGGGTGTGAGATGAAGCAGATAAATGAGGATAATTAATTTCCTGGATTAAGAACGTCTCCATCTGAGCATCCCCGCGGCTGAAGAGCAAAACAAGACATGGAAGTCAGAGAGAAGAGAGTATGATGGAGGACGATGAGGGTGATAGTGCTGACTTTGACAGACCCGCTGTAGGCTGTTGGCTCTTCCCAAGACTCCAAACATCCTCATTAACCAGCAGCCAGCCTACACACTTAACACGTGTATGTGTGTGTGCGTGTTTGCATGTACGCCTGTTTTCTCTTAAACTGTTGTGATTGCATGTGTGTGTGTGTGTGTTGTATGAGAGGAATAGAAAAAGAGAAAGAGAAAGAGAGAGAGGTAGAGGGAGAGAGCAGCGTGTCAGCCTACACACTAAACAAACCCATGAAAATTCATAAGGACCTGGCTACGCCTACTCACAAATACTAAAAATACTGGAGTGAGTTGAGCCTAGTCAGAGGAGCGGAGAGGAGAGGGGAGGAAGAAGAGTGAGATGAATAGAGAGAAATGAGTGAGCAGCAGAGGAGGAGGGAGAGAAGAAGAGATAGGTGTAACATGAACCAGGGGAGAGTAGAGCAGAAAGAGAGGAGAAATAATAGTTACATCAACTGCATCCAAGTTGGAACATCTATTCTGAGCCTCCAGCGGTCAGCACTGACTTTGTGTGTGTGTGTGTGTGTGTGTGTGAAACAGAGAGGGTTTTATGTGTGTTACAGTGTGAAAGCATTTTGCCATTTTCCCTGCATATGATGAGCTTGAGGAGAAAGCTGTTTCACAACCATATTCCACTTTTTCTCAGTATGTTGACATTCAAATCTCTCGCCCGTGTTTGTGTCTGGAGGTCCGTATTGGTGCTGATTTGATGGGCATTGACAGCATTTTACCGTCAAAGTCATCCATCCAGCTTCGGAGAGGGTGGGAGGGCTGGGGCAGTTCGGATTTTGTCTTCGCCTTGGGGACTGATACATAGTCAAAGAAGACGTTTCATTCCGAATCAGGGCAAAGCGGCTCCTTTCACAGCTCTGATGGAAGACGTTGTGGGCTTTAGTCAACACTGACAGATGATGTTTGATTGACACCGCAGCCTACAAAGTGTACCTCACTGAGTTTGTTTTATAAGCTGTTTGCGCTATCGGTATCTGCCTATGTCAGATTTATGGGTCAATAAGAAGATGCTAAAGTCCACTTTTGACCTCTGTTATTTAATCACTTGCTAACATTTGCACTAGTGGGCCTCTGCAGACCAGAACAGGCTATGAAAGTATTATTAGAACAGGCCCGCAAACCTCCTGCACACATTAACAAACTCCACAATTATGTCCATAGCTTTTTTAGAAATTCACTCATGCTCATGTACTTGTCTCCTTTGCTCACTGGCCTGTGACTTTCACCACTTTGTTTCCTTTTCCCCCTTTTTCGGAAACACACTTATACTATTAGTGCAATTGAGAGACCAGGAGAAAATACTTCCATTTTTACTGTTTGATGACAGGCTGTATAAAGAATTGGAAGAAGTGGGCATAGACACCCTAGCCTCGGGTTTAACGTTATCGCCGTCACCATCTTGAGTTTTTTGGAGGCATATCTGACCATTTTTGGACATGAGCACAGAGCTGCTAGAGGTGAAACCAAGAGTTCAGAACATTCCTTTTCTGTGTAGGCTGAATTCCTCTTTCTGCGCAGTCCGGACCCTTTAGGACACACGAGGCAGATGCTCTCCCATTCTTTCCATAGGGAGAATTGGATGTCATTTACAGATGCCGACTGACTTATTCACAGATCGCCAAAGTCACCCAAGTACATTCTCAACCCATTTTTCACAAGCCATTCACCTCCTAAACATTCTGACATTACAATCCAGACACATCCATCAGGAGCACAAAAAAAAAGACATGTCTCTATTGCAGCAACAATCTCTCACAAGATCTAACAATAAAAAGGACAATAAAGGAGGGGAAAATGAGGGGAAATGAAATAGATTATAATTATGATTAAAAAATGATAGCTGCCAATAGATAACCATGATATTGCTGTGTTATTTTATTTAGATCTTTTTCCATTTATTTGCATTAATTAATACAATCTTCTCTGAACCTGTCCTCTTCACAAACAGGATGTAAACTGATCCATATTTTATGTAGCTTGTGAAATTTACAGTGAACCATCAAACTGACCAAACATTAATTCTGAACAATACTTGACATCACTGCTGCCTTTTATTTCCAACACAGTAGGTTCAGCTACCTGCTAAATGTTAACACATGCAGTCAAGTCTGATAATATTAATTCTAACTCACTGTCAGTTTTGTTGATGGACCAAATGAAACCACTAGTGCACTTAACCCATAAAAACCCACAGCTACTTTTGTGGCAGTTTCCAAATACATTTTTTTCTAACCTTTTTTACATGATTTATTACCATTGATTGTAATATTATCCTTCTTAGTTTGCAGTTTGCATTTTTTTCAGTGTAACTCATATGTTTTCCTCTATTTATCTGATTGATCCTATAGACGTTCATAACAGTTTACAGTTGAGGGTTATTATAACAGAAACAGAGAAAACTGGAGAAAAAGCAACCTTTGTATGTATATATACAACATATATACATAATATATATTGAGACTGTTGTTTCATATCCGGGTTGTATGTTTGTTATATGTTTACTATATATTTGAAAATTGAAAATGACCTTGGTTTAAAAAAAAACAAAACACAACACATAGTGTTGGTTGAGCCAATAGAAATCTTCCTAATCTTGCTGTAGTCCTAGTTGCTTCCTTCTGATTAATACACTGACATTTTCAGTTCACTTTAAATTCACATGGCATTTTATGGAAACATGGTTGCTAATGTTGTGCGTAAATTATGATACAGCTTTCAGAGCTCCATCATGCTTTTAATCTTACTGTCATGAGGACATCCACACTGAATTATAATTCATTTAATGTCACTTGGGTTATCTTAGCTTGGGTTTCGTTTGTAACATAAAGCTTCTTTTTCATACAGCTGGACCCACGGGGACTGGAAATCAGGCTTTCTCTGCTGCAGATTTTTTTTAATCTATGTCTTACACGTTCTCCATCTTTATGAAAAAAAAATCTTTTGGACTGGATCCCTGTTGTACCCTTTAATATCTATCCTCAAGGTCTCCTTCCACGGCTCTGATGGTGGACTTTCTTTGGGCTTCAATACTGACAGATGATGATGTGTGATTGACAACTCAGTCCCTGTCAGTCAGCTCAGTTTGAGCAACAAAAGCAACATGGCTTCTGTGGTACAAAGCTATAAATCTCAAATAGGCACACAGTGAAAAGATGTCATGCATGACTGATGACAACTAGTCTCTACTTCACCTTCTCTCTCTCTTCCTCCCTCTCTCTCTCTCTCTCTCACTCTCGCTCTCTCTTATACACACATAAATAGGTCTGCCAGGCTATGCTTATGCTAATAGCTGTATGCTAATCAGGGTACTTCCAGGTGCAGAAATAGACACAGAACATTTAGAGTAAATTTAGCTTTAATAACCTGGCTAATCACACCATTAATGCTACATCCTGTCTGATGCACACATACACAGTTTAAAGCATTGTTGTTATTCTAATAGAGGCTTTCCATCTGACTGCGGCTTGGTGAAGGATGCTGGGAGGCACGAACAAGAAGTTGGACAAACTCTGCTTCTGAGCATCTCCAAGCTCCCCTCTATGTGTGAGGAAGAGCATATATGAGAGCCACAGCTCTTAGACTTGACGCCGTTTTGTTGTGTTTGTTTTATTTTGTCTCTTCTATAAATGATGAAGCTTCAGGCGGGGGAGAGAGAGAGGCACTCAGCTGTCCCCAGGGGGAAATGCTCGCCGCTGGGCATCGTCCCCCCAGCATCACCCACCTCCCCCAACCGCAATGCCCCATGACAGACAAATGAGGACAGCTTCTGCATGTATGTGGCAGTGTTGCGTATGCTGTCTATAAAAAGGTAATGTATTAGTCATTACTCATCGTACAAGATGGTGGATGGTATTAATTTTAAATGTTGTTGCTCATTACTTCCTGGAAACAGTCATTTGTCAGAGCACAGGATGTTTCATCTCTTCAAAGATGCCTGTCTACATCATTAATGACCTTGTGAGTAACCAGCATGACCAAAATGTTTAGTGTTCCTGATTTTATTGTTGTAAAAATCAAAGTTGCAAGCGTAATTTGCAACCCAGAAAAGGTAAATGTTTCTGTCACTTTTAATCTAAGCTTGTTAAGAGAGAGAGGATGAAAGCAAAACCTGACCAAAATTAATCAAAGCATCCTGCGGTACCTTTGGAATATCATTTAGTTAGCAAAGAGAGGAAAATGTACGTGTCCTCACATCTAGGCAAAACCTGCTGATTATCTGACTTACTTTAAGGCGATGTATGTAGTGTCGATATTCCAAACTTTAGCATCACAAACCACCAAAGAAATACTATGCATTGACAAACTGAATGAAATTTGCAGATAATTTTTGACACAAATCTGTATTGAGGTTTCATCAAGCTGACTATTTCAAATCATCATGCTACATCAGCTGATAGTTTACATTATAGCTCTGTTGACTTTGCTCTGTTTTTAGAAAACAGCCACAGTCAAACCAAAATCACCTCCACTTTCTGTAAACTAAAGATACTAATGATGTGTTCTGAAATGTCCAAAATATACCCATCATAAAAACAAAGGCAAATTCAAATCTGGTAAAAAAAAAAAAACAAACAAACAAAAAAACAACAACATAGAAGTCTACAAAATCAACAACAACAAAAAGAAACAAACAAACAAAAATAACCAACTCGATTAAAATTCAACAAGAAAAAGTACATTTCTAGACATGATTTATATCATAAAGACACTTCATGACCATACACATACATATAAATAATGTGCATATTCAATTTCAAGAAAACCATTTATTTTCTCTGTTTCTGTGCAAATAACTTAAGCACTTTTTCATCCAAGGTTGCATGACAGGACAAAAATATTACACTTTCATTTCACTTCTCATTTACATGATTGTTTTCTTTGGGAAACACTTTTGCAAAATACTAACACATAGAACCAGGTTATTTACAGACATTTTACCGATAATATGAGGAAACATGGCACTATTTTCCTTGTTTATAAAGGTTGTGATATTTGTTGTAATTTTCCATTGTAAATAAAACACTGGATGTGAAGTTTTGTCTAGTTTTACTGTTTGTTTTCTGACTAGTGTAAAAATCTAATCATTTTTTCAGTCATATTCATACAGATAAAGATGACTTTCCAATACTTCAGACATCACCAACCTCAAACATAATTATGCTGAAGGAAACTTGTGACAAATGTATGGAAGCCCATTTACGCCACTTTAAATAGAAGTTTTTTATGAATTGCGAAATAGTATCTCATAATTCTGAGTTATTATCTCACAATTGTGAAATAGCCTAACCTAGCTGCCGGTCCTTTTCCCAGGCTCATGTTTCGGTCCCTTAGTCATGGCTGTGGCCCCGGCTGTGCACAGTGGAGACCCGGTACTGACTGTGTATCTGGCCGGTTCTTCAGAGTCAGTACAGGGTCTCCACTGCCAGGACTAAGGGACCCAGACATGAACCTGGGAAAAGGACCGGCAGCTAGGTTAGGCTATTTCACAATTGTAAGATAATAAGTCAGAATTGTGAGATAGTGACTCAGAATTGTGAGATAATAAGTCAGAATTATGAGATAGTAACTCAGAATTGTGAGATAATAAGTCAAAATTGTGAGATACTATCTTGCAATTCATAAAAAACACTATTTAAAGTGAAACTGGCTTCCATAAAAATGTGCTGGGGTTCATATGTGTATGCATATCACCACAGTTTAAAGTTTAACTGAGTCCAAAAAGTCATGAGTGCAGGCGGGGGCAGGGGGGCCATGCTTTCAAACATTTTTTAAAACATCGTATGAACAAGAAAAGCCCTAAAATCCACAGTACAAGAGGAATACTCCTGCAAACTTGTATCGAATTATGTTCTCACCAGGAGTAAAAGCCAAACTTGAGGCGCGACAGGAGGCACAGAGCACAAAGTCTCTCTTCTCTTAAAAGGAGTCTTACCCCTGGGCCTGATGCATGTTCCCCACTGGCTCCAAACCACAATATGGATTTACACTTGGATTCCTCCGACTGTGGTAACTTTAATGACATCGTACACAGTTTTAATTTTTCATCAACCTTTTCCCCATTCTGACCATTGTTCGGTGTAATGTCTTGTAGACATGAAACACAAAGTAAGCCGTTTGCAGTTGATTCCACTTTGCAGAGGACAAGACAGCAGTTGGACGCCTGTGTCTCTGTCCAAGGTGCTGATTATGGAGCTGTCAACTGTCCGAGGTGTTTGAAGAGCTTCATGCTGACTGTAATGTCTAGTGGCTGTGGGAAGCACTCAACCTCTGTCAGATCTTTCTTATTTAATCATGGAGACATTATTTTCACCTGTCTGTTAGGATCTGCAAACTGTGTGAACTTGATTCCCTGCTGAGACCTTCAATGTTCTTCGCTGAAAGACAATATCAGTGGTGTTTGTCCACCTGCCGGTTGTGTGCCTACCTGTTCTACTTCTTTACTGGTAGTAAACTTTACTGTCCTGGAGAAAATGTACTTTTACTTTTTATGGTATTAGACAAATTTTAGATACTTTAGTTACACGAATAGTAATGTTTAGGCTCATGCGATATGAGAATCAGACTTTATTTATTTGAGGTTGTATGATACATCAATAAAAATATTGAAACACATCACATCTACAGGTTTAAAGGAGTGATATTTAGATTTTAAATGGACCTAAAACATTTCCCTGTGGTCTACATAAACTGTAAATGTTCTGCTTTGGTCTGGATTCTTCATTAATTCAACTCCACAGGTCCATCTTCAACACTTTTTCTGAGTAATGACACCACAAAGGTGGTTTTGAACACTGGCCCTATAAATACAAATGAGCCACTTCATGCCCCACCCCCTCCAGGTTGTTGGTTGTGCTGCTCTGTCCCATTCAACCAACAACTGGACATTTTAGGCAAGTTTGGACATATTTACCAAGGAGGTTATGTTTTCACCCGCATCTGTTGGTTTGTTTGTTTGTTTGTTTGTTTGTTAGCAGGATTACGCAAAAACTACTGACCCGATCTCCATCAAATTTGGTGGAGGGGTAGAGTGTGGAGCTGACAATAATCCATTAACTTTTGGGGGTGATCAGGATGAAATCCTGGATTCTGGATCACTTTGAATTTTTCATTAACATTGGGGTCAATGGGGCCAAAAAATTTGTTTCTCAGT
>JAPSES010000104.1:16050557-16061439 GCA_029822895.1 Maxillicosta whitleyi | reverse complement strand
GTTGGGTGTCAGTCACAATATGTGGGGGAACTGTGCTGCTTGGCGGAGGTTTGCGCTCTCTGAGTGCTTTTCTAGTTGTGTTTTAATTTTTTTCTTGAATTATCAGATTGACCTTGACGTGACCTTATTACTCCATCGTTCAAAGGCTGCACAGTCCTGTAACTCATAAGTTTAATATTAGAAAAAAGGAGTCTCATCCAGTCGGATCTGCATTTAATGCTGTTTGCAATTTCACAATGATTTCAACAATATAACACTAGGGGTGATAATTTAATTTCAAGAAAAAGTAATATAGTATGTCCAAAAATACACTTTCTACTGAATCATCCAGTTATGGAACCAGTTTTGATGATGACTGTATTTGCTGAAGTCAGTGGATTTCAGAGGGGTAATAAAGGTGCACTGCACACACAAAAATATCCGACAGATTGTTGGATTATCACAGGAACAAAATCTTTTCCCCTGAAGACAAGTTTTGAGCAAATTGTAGACATTCTAGTAAAGGCTGTAAATCTAGTTTGCACTTCAGACAAGTTTCCTATTGTGGCATTTTAGGTGTCTGTCTGTCTGTGTGAGCTTCAGCACAGGCTTCCTCTGAGCTCAAGTGGGATTCAGTAGTCTGTGTTGCCCTCATGTGTTGGACAAGATGTACTGCATATCATCCCATTTTCTTGCAAGGTTTCTCCAATTAAAAGGTTGAAGAAAAACACATTAAGATATAAAGTCACTAAGTTTCTCTTTCAGAAAATCCTTTGGGAGCAATAGATGAGAAAAATAACCTTTCATCAAGCTGAACAGAAGGGGATTATTAGGAAACCAGGGGAAATGAGGCATAGCAGGCAGCGATCCACAAAAGCTGTTTCTTAAAAGGTTTTTCTATTGCATTATTATTCATCTCCTGAAATAGTCCCCCGTTACAGTTTTGTTTATGACAGTTTTGAGCAAACTGCAGCAAAAAAACAAAACAAGGACGACTTGGCTAAACACTTGTATTTTCTTTAATGTCAGAATCATATTGTACATGGGCATCCAAATGGACTCGCACTTCTTTTTACAATATGTACCACATATAACAGCACCACCTACATGTTATTTACACACATTACACAAGATTGTATCACAAAGCAGTGTGTGAAATCAGCATTTCACTCACTAATGACAGGAAATGACAGTATCTGTGCCGCGCCTCACTGAACCATCATTGTCCATGAGCTGGCTAGACGAAATAATAAAATATTACAGGCATCAATTCCTTTCAGCTAAAAAGGTTCAGCGACATCAGCCCCTTTTAATTTGTATGATTAATGCTTAATCACAAGTGCTACAAATCCTTACCCTCAAAAGACAAAATGGCAACTGTGTAAACATTAAATAGATCAAATGCAAGAACTGAATGACTGTGTCTGAGTCAGTATTCAGTAAAACCTATTCTGGTGCAGACAGGAAATAGTGTACAAGTGGATTATCTGTAAACATAAAAAAAAAAAAAAAAACAGAGTGCAACAGTGCAACTGGATAACTGCAATTAAGGATGGAGGAAAGATTTGATGAAAACACATCTGGATTTCATCAGCTCACTAGTGTCAGTTGAAAAAAAACCTCACAAGTATACGTGTTAGACCTGCTTTGTGATAAAACCTTGGTTTAAGCTGTAAAAAGCAACTGAAAAAACAAAACAATGAATTTAAGTAAAACAGGGAAATAATTCACTCAAGTGGGTGGTGAATTTGCTAGAACCTCGCATTCACAAGCGCTCCCACAAACACGCACACATACACACTTTTTGCACAACAACCAGAGATACTGTAGCAGCTTTCTCAAAGGCAAAAGACGAGTACAACACAGTTAAGTGGCAGTGCTGCTGTCAGACACGCAAACACACGGCGCAGCAGCAGAATGAGATACACACGCCGGCGAGCGTCCTTGGAGTTGAGCTACAACAGCAGGGTGGCGGTTCCCCTCCTGCGCAGCCCCAACCCTCAGTCCACTCAGGTTTTGGCCAGCACTCCACAGAGGAAGAAGAGGACACATAGATTGGAGGGAAGAGAACATGGTAGAGTAGGCAACAGCCAGGTTCATCTGATTATAAAGCACTAAGGCTATCTCCACACCAATACGTTCTTATTCTAAAAATAAATGTCCAAAAGTGTTTTACTAAAATGTCAGAAATAGTCCCTGTATACTCCAACACTTCCTAAATGCTTATCACATCACCTGGAAGACTGACAACACCACTGGACATGAGAATTATTCCAAATTCCTAAAGTAAGTGGTCAATAAGTGCAGGCAGTCAACAAGAACAGAAACACCTGTAACAGTATTAGTTTTAAATACTGCTAATGTGTTCTCGCTGAAGGGGTTAAATGACAGGGGCATCACAAATCAGAGCAGGAAACTATTATCAATATGACCAAAGGAGGCAGTGAGGTCTCCAGCTTTTTATGTCCACCTTACCAAACAACCAAAGACTTCCTCCTTTTGTAAGAAGACTACTCTGATAAGTCACCTGATGGTTTTTGAACTGGGATTCTGAAACCAATTTCAAACTTTAGCCATCACCATCATTTTTTTGTGCTAGAAGTAATCACATTTGGACAAAAACCATAACTGGGTCAAGATGTCTGCCAGAGCCAGCCTCTGCGATATTACACTTCAGTACATCCACATTCACTCTTGCATGTGTTGCCCACTGGTGTTAGTGTAGTAAAAGTTATAAATTTTAGGACAAAAATGTATTAGGGTGGATATAGTCCAAGGAACCCAGCCAAAAAAAAATCTAAATGCACCATTCTGCAAATCAATGATCTAAAATGATGTGTGTTCACCTACATCAGACAGACTGAAGGTGTCCAAACATGAATACAAAGATGTTTCTGAAAATAAAAACTTGACTATATTTGAGAAACCACAAGGGACTAAAGAAAAGTATTGGGAGAAATAAGTGCGTTGTCTAGTTAACTTTCTTTCTTTATTTGTATCATTGCAACTAAATGGAAAAGGAGGAAGATCTCAATGGTTGGCCAAGGCATCAGTCCTCATCAGCTGTCCGGTCAGCATCCAAGGAGAGAGGACAGATGCAGGACTAGTGGTGTAAGGAAAAGTTCAGAGCATCCTGTTACGTTTATGAGTGGGTGAGTCTGTGATGACATCATTACAGGGGGCGGGGCCACGTTTGCGATTGGTGGTGGAATCCAAATGGAGCGCCATCTCCTCGGCAATGAAGGTGTTGAGGTCTACGTCATGAAGGCCATTTCTACGACGACCGAGGGACTGGGCGGGATGAGTTGGAGAGCCAGGGGGGCCAGAGCGCACAGAGATACTTGCCATTGCACCACTAAGGCCTGGAAAGAAAAATGAAAATTGTGAGCGATAGAAAACTACACAGACATTAAAGTGACAACCCTATAATTAGTGCTGACCAGTGAATTGCAGGTTCATCCACATCGCAATATGAAAATGCAAGATACAGAGGTGGCAGATACAATAATTATAATCAGATTTGATCTCAATTGGCTTTCATGTTATTGAATACTCTTCCTTCCATGTTTTGTTTCGTTTTATGTAATTTTATTCAGGCACACGTTGATATGAAACAAAAGTTCCATCCACATATTTCAGAGACATTCCACTGATCGGTGTGTTAGTAATGTTCTTGCTGCAACAACTAGTTAGGTTATAGGTAAGTTTCTTAAACTTTTACTTGGAACATAAACAATTTGCAAAAAATAAAAAGACGAATAATATCCATTTGACAATTATCAGCATCCATTGATATTTTATATTGTTCAAAATACCAAGAAAGAAAAATGCTTTTACACACAACATAGTTTCACTATGCAAAGTAGCAGCAGTTTATGGGTTTGTGGGGCTACAAAGACAGGTTAACTCAGTACAAGTCTTATTATCACTGCAATAATGTGCCAACAACAACTGGACATTGCAGAACTTCCTTATATCATGGTGGCCTACTTGTAATGCAAACTGTCAGAAGTGGCCTTATGACTCACCATGCAGCGCTATGGCCTCTCTGAAAGGCTGCAGGTCAGTTTCCACTGAGCTTCCTGTTTCTGGGGGAGATGGTCGGCTTGACGAAACCACTGAAACTCTAGGTGGAGCACGAGTTGTCCGTGGAGGTGGAACTTTGCCACATAGGAAACTGATGAGATCCTCTCGCCTGATTGTTCTTCTGCGTTTCTTAACCCATGCAATCACCTCCTTATTCCTGCGTTGGCAACCTATCTGGATGCCTAGGTCATAGCTTCGCTGACGGGCCTCCATACTCTCTGATAAAACAAAAGGGGAAGTACTTTTAGTATATCTGTGGACAGTACTTCCACACACATTTATAAAACCACAAACGGTGACAAAGAGGATAGACTGTAAGTTACTTGCCTTTGTACAGATTCGTGACAGCAGTGGCTGCATTCTGGAAGGGCACCCAAAGAGAGAGGCCTTGCTGCTGACATACTCTATCTGAAAAATTAATTTCAAACTTTAGTCAGGTTAAGATGGTGACTTTAATTATATAGAAGGACTTTACATCTTTGTTTAAAAAGGAACTTAAGTTTGAAGAACATTACATAAGCATAGCTATATTTGTATAAGAATCTTAAATTATAGCTTTTATGTTGAATGTATTCAAATCTTCCCCAGTCTAACCATAACAGCTTAATTATATACATAACAAGCCTTGAAATTTCATATTATGGATCATGACAACTCAATTGATCTGTGTTGACTTTTGCAGATTTGTGACAGATTCATGAAAAGCAATGACACTATCATGGTATGATGACTGTATGCAGGAAGTGCATAATACTTTCACAACACCATTAAATGTCCAGAGATTCAGCAATACTAGAATGTATAATTTATGCAACACATATTCACATCTAACCTGGTGGGAGCATGAATGTATATGTTTTGGGAATTGCTCACAGGTAAATGAGTATAATGTAGACCATGATACTATGGATGTGAAACAGGAATGCAGACTCACAAATAGGATTTAAACAGTAAAGATGAAGTGTTGATTACTTTTTTGCATTTACCTGGAAGATAATCTCAACTGCCTACAAAAAAGTCTTAAGTATGCAATATATTGGTAAACTTACGACATACATTTACATCTAGAAGTAAACTTGTATAGTATTGTAAGACTGTATGTCTTGAGGTGTTCTTGGCAGTACCCTAATGATATCGACCAAAATTTCAGAAGAATGTCAAAAATACTACAACGAGTACATCATCACTTACATAAGAAAACATTTATGTTAATCGTTGCGCCATTTTGTTCTGGTTATCATAAACAATACAATCATCATCATAAGCCACTGCTCCCAGTCTGCAAAATATACATCTCTGTGCTGTCAAGTTAATAATACACAAGACCACTTGGACCATAACCACTATGTTGGGCCGTCGAAAAAACAATTTTCAATCGGCAAATTCCTCCCTATGTATCGCCATTTTGACGGTCTTATTTACTGTTAACGGTTGAACAAAACACTTTAGGTTAGCCATATTGAGCTTAAACAACCGGAAAAAGTATGTAATATGGTTGAAATAAACATAGTCTAGTTATCTCGTGTATGCAGCTTCACGTGTCTTAACCACTCATCAATCCGTTTAGCTACGGCAGTCTTGCGACAGTCCAGGCCACTGCTGGGCAGATTCAACCGTGTTGCCCTACTATCTTAACAGTGACCGGCTGTTAGCAGCTGGGAATGTTAGCTGCGAGGTAGCTACAGCAAGTTAGCGATCGAGCCGGGTGTCGAAATCAAGAATGTAGCCATGGAGCAAATCAAGTCAAACACAGTTCGAACGTATATAAAACGTGATCTATAACAATACAACTATAGGAAAACAAACTGTTATTTATCGAGGAGAGAGGCACATTATGTAGGCTAACGTTAGCTGTTAGCCTATCCCGTGCCCTTTGTGTCTCTCTCCGCCCAGCAATAATGTTAGTGGGATTAGCTTTTGTAGCGCTAGCTCCCAGTTAGCTTAACTTAAATTTAGCTATTTTTAGTACAGACCTTTGTATAGTTGTGCTACCGCCGTGGCGGAGTTCTGGAAAAGGTGCCATAGTTTTTGTTGACTTTGCTCTGTTTCCTCCTCATTTGGTTCTTCCTGTTCAGCCAAGGCTAAACACTGCCGTTCCCATTTGGAGAACCAGTGCTCCGGGCCGTGCTCTTGGATTTGCGCTTCCCCCTCCTCCTTCCTCTCCTCCATGGCTAGCGTGAGGTATTAGCTCCTCGATGACAAGCTAACCTTCGTTTTAAATGTCGGATACGTCGTTTTCCGATGCGACTTCAGTGTGTTTCTTATATATTCTAAAAGATGACCTAATCCCCTAACAACCTGTATAAACAAAGAAACCCGTTAGGTGTTGGGGTCGCGTTGCTAACATTTTGAATATCACTTATACGCCCTGTGTTAAACACTCTAAGCTAAAGAACGAGATGACAACACCTAAGAATTTCTGGCACTAGCTCCGCCCAAATTCCTACCAGGCTGAAAAGTGTTTGGCTGAAACAATTTTTCAAGGCGGGTCTCTGATTCAAACACGAAGCCGTATTGGGCTCGGCAGAAAAGAAAAGGTCAGAGAAAAACAACTTTAACCCCGCCCTCAAAGAGTCACTGTAGCCTTTCATACAGCATTCTATACTACAGGGGGCAGCCTGACCCCTGGAATCACTACAGACGTGTTGTCTAAGGTTGTTTTTCATGGTTTGGTCAAAGCTACCAGAAGAGAAACTCTTTTACATAATGTTGTGCGAGGTGGCATGGAAGAACTTCACTGGCCCATGTCTTTGTTCTTAATCTCTTTCAATATTTCATACTGTGCAAAAGTTTTCGTCCACTATTGTTGTTCCTTGCGTCTACATTTTATTGCACAACTACATTTACATGGACACAAGTATGCTTATCAATCTCTCAACTGAGATCAGAATCAGAATGTCTTCAGTGTCATTGCGTCTACCACATACAACATAATTTCAAGTCGTAAAAACAGGAACTGAGTCTCCAAGATACAAGAAAATGCTACGTGCAGTGATAAGACACGCAAACAATATCTCAACTTTGCTCCAAGAACAAACCAAATGATGGTTCAAGAGTATTACACAGTACTGTATATAGATACTGTACATAGAAGATAGGGAAAATGCTAATGAAAAAAAGGAACAACTTTAAAGTGTACAGTTGTATTAGATTTTAGACAGAATTTCACATTTATTGTATCACTTTCACTTTTATCTTCTTCTTAATTGTCTTGCAGGCATGACTATATTTTTTTCTTTTTTACAAATGACCTGTTTATTTTTATTTATTTATTTTATTTTTCATATTTATTTTTTTGTTTACCTGTTATGTGTTTTATGACATTTTGTCTGTTATATTTGTTGAGTCTAATCCATAGGTACACGGGACATCATCTTCCTATATGTTTTTGTTCCATCCATTTTAGGTTTAATTTTGTCTTAATGTTTGACAGGTGCAAATAAATAAATAAAATCAATAATTTTCATCAAATGCAATGAAACTACAGCAACGAACCAGTTTGAAAGATTTATTGATTAGAAAGGACAGATACCAAACTGAAGTTTTCAATCATATCATCATCAGTTATTGTATTTGCATCAGCATCATGTTTTACATAAGATTTTATTGCATCAAATAAGGAGCAGTCTTTATTATTGCTTTATTCTTCCAGGATAGTTGCTGTTGCCCCCTCTGACTATACTAATAAATGGATTTTGATTATGATAGCACTACATGAGTAGCAGTATTTATTATATAAACATCGCTGTCTATTCTCGTGAATTATAATGACACTGTTCAACATCACCAAACCTAAGATTGTAGAGGAAAGTTCAACTTCCCCATATCAATCACAGTAAAGGAGGGAAAAGGTTCAAAGATCAGATGGTCGTATAACAGAAACGTGCTGATTACAGGTTCTGTTAAGTCTCTCTGTCTCTGTCAAACTGCACAGGCTTCTGTGTTAGACTGTGCGTCTCCTAGTTTCTTCTGTTAACAATTTCGTTTTTAAAAATGTCTAAAGAGGAGCAGAATGTTTGTGATCCTGAGGAGTATTTTCAAGAACGAGGGCCAACAGTGACATTCAGCAGACTGCAATACTGTGTTCAAGAAAGGAGGCTCTGCTGCAAGAGAGGTCCTGAAAAAGTCATCCTCAAAGATGTGAGGTAGGACGTGATATATAATCCCAAATCGTTATGTTGATGGCAACTCGTTTCTTGAGAATATTTGTCAATAACCAAAAAGAAGGACTGGAACGATAACTGATAATAATAAGTTATTGATTCCACAAACCAGCATAATCAAACCAAATCTATCATTGGGTGGGGCTTGGCTAGTAGATAGAAGAATATAACAATTGTGTCCTTTTTTTTCATATTTTTATGCCAAAAAATTATATTTTCCTCTGTATTTGGCATTTTTTCAGTAAAAATCTGATATTTTTCTATATTTAATTTACTGATCATGTAGATTATCATAAAAAGTATAAATAAAAAGTGAAATATATAATTAACTGAACATAAACCAAACATCTCGATCCATTGTCACTGATCCAACACCATGGGTTTTACTGGTGAATTAATGCTGTAGAAGATGATGGTGTTGCTATATTCACTACAGAGCCTCTAAACATCCAGATGGGTCATTTATGATGACCATGAAAAGATGACAAACTGTATTTTACATCAATACATGAATTGATAGGATTAGTGGGTCAACAGGTGTTAAGCATTTTACGTCAGTAGATGGTTTTGATCAATAGTAGATTTTTGGGTCTTTATGGGTTATGATAGACTTAATGTTCTTAAATTCAGAAGCTGTGGAAGTCATTTCAGTCTTAATGTAAGAAAAATAATCTTCAGTTACTGAATTAGAGATATATAATAAAGTAATATATTTGCATTTCTAATGATTTCTAATATATTTGACATATATTTGAGAGAAATGGGACAGGCTTTTGTTTTCTGTCTTTAATTCCTTTTTAGGTAGCGTCAACATCTGTTTTTCAAGAGGTTGTTTCAGTTTG
Source organism: Maxillicosta whitleyi (assembly GCA_029822895.1). Taxonomy (NCBI): domain Eukaryota; kingdom Metazoa; phylum Chordata; class Actinopteri; order Perciformes; family Neosebastidae; genus Maxillicosta; species Maxillicosta whitleyi. Next base: position 16,052,369 of record JAPSES010000104.1, on the reverse strand, counting down.
AAAACAGAGTGGTTATAATATTGTTATTAATAATGTAACCCTCCACTCTCGCATATTGATGAATATATGTAATTAGAGGAGAGATTTTAGCTGAAAATTAGTGTCTTATTTCTAAAAGCGTCCTCTAATGCATGATGATTACATTGAAACAGCTTTTATTTCTTTACTGTGTGGTTGCTTTATGACTTTTATGTCATAACAGTGAGGCAGAGATCTATCTAATAGGATGGAATACTTCTGTAAATTCTTTAAATATTTAATTTGATTTTATTGAGCAATTGCTTGTTGCAGTGGGATCATGAGACCTGGGATGAATGCTATCATGGGTGCAACAGGAAGCGGGAAAACATCGTAAGAGATATGTGCATGTACAAGCAAACATACATATCATACACACATGGACAACCTTGGCCATCTAGAGATTTTTTCTTTCTTTCTTTGTCAGGCTTCTGGATGTAATCGCCGGCAGAAAAGATCCTGCTGGACTGCGGAAGGGGAAAGTGCTGGTGGATGGCAAAGTTGTCACATCAGACCTGAGGCTCATGTCTGCCTATGTGGTTCAGGTACGCAAGTACATAAATACATCATTTTTGCATTATATTCCGTGGGTTCTTCTAAGTCATTATTGTGTTGTCAGGATGATATCATGATGGGCACCCTGACTGTGAGGGAAAACCTTCTGTTCAGTGCCAACCTCCGCCTCAATCCGAAGAGTTACTCCTTCTCTGAAAAATGCAAGAGAGTAGACGACATCATACAGGACCTGGGTTTAACAGACTGCACACACACTAAGGTACAAAGCTGAATACTCACTATGAAAGTTGTGTAATACTGCAGTAGTAAAAACATTACTAAAATGTTCTCATTTAGATTTCTGACTAATCTGCACTAAACTTTATTTATTATCATTATTTATTTTTCTTTTTAACTTGTCTTGTCCAGCATCATAACAGCAGAATGGTAGTCTGTCTGCCTTTTAGTGCGAAATAAATTCCTTTGTCAAGGGAAACTTCATAAAGTATGAGGCTCCCCTTGATATTCTACTGTTTTTATTTTTGTTGATTCACATTGTAATGCCGGGCCTGACATGAAGAGACAGGAGGGAGGAGAAAAAAAGGGGGAGGAGAGAAGGAAGGAGTGAAGGGGGTAGGAAAAGGAAGGAGGCAGCGAAGACCCTCACAAGAAAATATCGATACCAACAAGTAACAAGTAAACTGGACAAAGAAATTACAATGAAACAAAATAAAAAAAAAAATATGAGTGGAAAACATGAACAAAATATCCTAAACAACAACAGCACAAATAATACCAGTAACAAATCCACACAACAGCAGTTGTGCACATGAATCTGCTGTGACAGAGTGACTGCATCAGAGTCAAGCACAAGCAATGGGCAACTGATGCACAGATAACTGAAGTAGAACTGTCCAGTATAGATCAGCTGGTGTTGTGTAATTACATCTATGGAACTATATGATAAGCAGTATCACAATTATATGGATAAGTGAGTGATGATGATGAAGGCAGGAGAGGGGCAGGACCACAGCAGATTGGAAAACCTGTGATGATCCTGGGAAAACTTGTGAAGCAATAAAGCACAGAGACTCCGGGGAAGAAGTCAAGTCAGTAGCATGAATTCACTGGGGCATTAAAAGAAGAGAAAATTAGGAGAGAAAAAGTCAGAGAGGAGGAGGAGCAAAACAGAGAGGAGGAGCAGAGAAGAGCTTGGTCTATTAGAAGAGTCTCCCATCAGTCTAAACCTATAACAGCAGAACCCAGAGCAGCCTGAGCCGCTCTAACTATAGTATAAAT
>JAPSES010000104.1:16030468-16041823 GCA_029822895.1 Maxillicosta whitleyi | reverse complement strand
GAAATGGCATCAGTGGTCAGTAAAAAGTGCAAATAAGACTAAACTGTATTAAAAAAGCAAAACACACAAACATCCTGCGTGAAAAATAGTCTGTGAACTCAGCATCAGCTCTTCAACAAGTGTAAACCAAGGCTTTAAAAAAAAAAAAAAAAGAAAAAAAAAAAGAAATCAGTGCAAATAATGAGTTGTTTAAAAACAAAAATGTATTAGATGCCACGAGGTACGCTAATGTGCTGAAGGTGTGCTGGAAAATGCGGACCAGATTTTAGGGAAACCACTGCAAAAACATGGAATGGATTATCTAAATCGGTGCGCTGGAAAACCCGGGATTTAACCCGGATACTGATACGTTTTTTTTTTTTGCTAATATCGGCGGCCAATATCGGATCGGGACAAATCTATTTTCAACGCTAGTGATAAAGTGGAGGGTGAAGATTTCCTGTAAGTATAGTTGTTTTACAGTCTTTTGGATTATGTTAAAAACAGGCCCGTTTCTCTGATAAAGATGGTGGAACTGTCAGATTTAGGTCATTTCCTCATATATAGTGACAGGCCCTGAACTATAAATGTGCAGATAACCACAATTCACCATTTCAATAGTCAACCACTGGCCAACAGCATAACCCTGACTGAAGAACTAATTTTAGACATTTTTATTCCTGTATATGGAAATGTGGTTCATTCATGTCAAATTAATAGTAACTGTTAACCTAAAATTTCATATTCAACAGGACAGGCTGAATTCAAAAATAATAATTACAAAGTGACTCGAAGCAATGTCTGCATAAAATTAGGCAGATATTTTTCTGACCTCATGACTAAATGATTTTTAGCGATACACATATTTAACTAACACTACAACCATAATACAATAAGATGCACTACTAGAGGATAAATTAATCAAAAGTAAAAGTCTAACGAGTCGATGTTATACATGTAAAGAAGTAAAATTTTACAAAACGACATGACTATTTAACCCATGAAGACCAAGTGCTACTTTTGTTTCAATTCCCAAATACATTTTTCATTAAGTAAAATATTTCCATTTATTGTATTATTTTCGACTCCATTTTAAATTTTCCAGTGAAAATCAGGTATTGTCCAATATTTCATTTACTGATCGTGTACTTTAAAATCATTCTGAGATTACATTTGAGGGTTATTATACCAAAAACAGAGAAACTTTATTAAATTAACATAAATCAAGAGTGTTCATCCACCGTCATTGAGGCAGCTCTGAGTTTTACAGGTGAATTAAAGTTGTAGAAGATGATGGTGTTCTGATGACCATGAAAAGACGACAAACTGCATTTTACATTAATTATTTACATGGTTTGATAGGATTAATGGATCAATGGTAATTTACCTTTTTATATCAGTAAATAATTTTGGTCACTGGTAGATATTTGGATCTTTACAGGTTAAGTAATATATAAATCCAAAAGCATTTTAGTAAAACAATTTAAGGGGCCACTTTACTGCACAGTCACTACTTTTATTGTTCATACTTTAATCCTTATTTGCAGATACTAGATTTGCCATTGATATCGATGAAGTCAGTCTCTTCAGTTGTATTGGTACTTGCCTAAAATACAGTGTCCTTAACATATCCAATAAGTTTGTTAACAATACTTTAGATCTGATGGGACTGGCAAGACAAAAGCGGAATTGTGTACATACTAAAAATGTTGCAATACAAGTGTCTTTCATTCATCAAGATTGCAATTAATCACCACATGCTATTCTATTCTAGGCTTGGAGCTAATTCATAATATGTCCTATGAAAACCTTTATTTTCACCAGATTGATCACTTGCTGCCTGTATGAATCACTATAAAATATTCCTTGATATCAGCCATAACCAACCCACAGAGTTCCACTTATCATATTACCAATGTTAATGGGGAAATGTCTTTAATCAATGTTAAACTTCAATTTCATACATTTAAAAGGAAATAAAACCAATAATTTACAGACAAAGAGAGTAGGACACACACATATGCTCTACATGTTCAAAATGGAGGGTTAACGTGAGCTTGTACCTGGTTGTTGTAGAGTTGAACATTCAACGCCAGGTGAAAAAGAAAATGAGGGGGGACGTGGCAGGGGGCTGAAGGCTGAATCAATATTGTAGATTGTCACAATTTGTTCTGATTGAACTGTATCTGCAACCAAATAAAAAAGAAGAAAAAAGATGAAGCAGCTGAATTTTTTTCATTGTCTAAAGACCAAAGTTTGAAGTAATTAAATGTTTTACCTGGTAAGACACATGGTGGAGGTGTTGGAAACTGCTCATCCTTCTTTGGTAAAGATTCCATTTGCACTGTGTGTCAGAATAAAACAAGAGAAAGCGAATGTACAACAGCAAAAAGGAGGTTATTGAAGGAGTTTAGATGACTGGGTCAGAATTTGTAGGTTGGCCAGGTGCAGGTAATTAATGTCTCCTCTGATTGGTTAGAGAAGTTTTTACTCAGGAGTCATGTGATAAAATGACATCCTGAATGTAACTGTTCTTAAGTGATGTGTACTAGTTAAAACAGCAAAAACACTGAAATCATGTAGAATACAAAACAATGTGTGTATTCAAGTATTAGTTTAATTTAGAAGCAGTGCTTGTAGTGTCCCTACTTTGTATAATTAAAAGAAGCGAAATATGTGTGAAATAAGTGTTAATGGCTGACTTTGATATTGATATTGTACGTGCAAAACAACAATGAGCAGACTTTTACTGATTCTTACTTTGCTCCTGTGTCATTTTTATAAAGCAGGTTGGATGAACTGTGTTTTGTTTTGTTCCAGACAAATTGTGCAAATTTGAAATAATTGATGAAATGCAAAGTGCTATAACGTCTGAGACCCAGGACATTGAAGGTTTTAGCTTTTTTATATTAAATAATTGTCTTGATTGGAAACTGCATAATGCAACAGTTTTTCCCAGATGCATTTAAAGAATATATTGGTTTATTTGTAGTGGACAGCATTTATTTTTTTAGTTCTTTTTTAAAGTGAAACCATAGCAATTTTATCCCAGGAGGATGGTTGATTTTGACTTCAAAAAATAAAACTTGAGCTCTGGGAAAGGTAAGATATATACATATATATATATATATATATATATATATATGTATATATAGTAAGCTCCATTCTTCTATGCATCTAGTGAAAACAGTGAGCATGAAACAAATATGGCTCCCAACAAATATGTTTTCATTTATTTTTTTTATCAGAAATACAAAAATAATATATAAATAAATAAATAGTACGAGATGATCAACACAAGTCAAGACAAAGAAATAAACAAGGATAAAAAGGCTCTATATTTAAGAGACTAAATCAAAGATTGATACAGACAGTAGATGTTCTAAAAGCTCAGTCCACGTGTTTGGATCTCATTAGGTCTCGGATGCATTTACACTTGGCACTAGGTCTGTTCACTTAACACGTATTACTGCCAGATCTTAAAGAGATTTGAGTCTTTGGTTGAATTCCTATATTTGTTCATTCATAAAAAAGGGACATACATTGATCTTTGGCTGTAAATATAAAAGATATATTATGTTACCTTAATTTCTGACTGTAAAAATCAAACAATAATGAAAACACAGTTTAAAAAGAAAATGTACAATTAAATAAGAAAGGATAGACTTAAGGTAAGGTTTGGTTGATAGTATCCTCTGTATAAATCAATTTAGTAGCATATGTGAAAGGATTGAATTGAATTATTATAAAATGACCAGTCACTCATAGTACCAAGATATTTCTGGGTTGTAAACATATTTAAACAAAACATTCTCTATATATATGTTAGTAAAAAAAAAAAAAAAAGCACAAGGACTACACTTTTCTACTCTGGACATTATTTACTAGACATATACAGAGGGAAAATACCCTAATAATTACCCTAATTGCTCTGAACCTTTGGCATTTATTTAATAAACGCAGATGCTAGAAGTGTTTTGTTACCTTTGGACTCTGTTTAGTTGCACAAACCCTGCACTAGGTGGTGTTGTTTTGTAACCTGTAAGGCGCTTTATGTGTTTCCGCCTCTTGCCACTAGGGGCGCTCTTCCCTCTGGTCGTAGTTTATGTATGACTGTAAGACTTCGACGTTGATCGAGGTTATTCACTTGAATGTAACAGCTAGCGTGATGATGCTAAGCTAGCTGTCAGCCAGGCATCTACGGGTTTTGCTGCCGAGTTTGCTACCGGATGCCCCGGGTCGTATCCTGCTGGCCGTCTTGACATTCCCTCAACATTCCTGGACGAATTCGTGTCGACTGACCAGAGTCCGCGAATTCAGGTCCACTCCTATTCTAACCTTTCCCTGTTAGCGTAACCTAGCTCGCCGGCTAACGAGTGTGCACACTCAGAATCAGACTGACGAGGTAAGTTAGCATTCAGGCTAGCGGAATGTACGGCTGACGGTGTCGCTGTCATGTAGAGTTGATGTATTTCCCCCAAGGAAAAGCCGAGGTCTCATTCGTAGTGACAGGCCTTTGGGTAAATGCATAGATAGCAACACGTCAGTATGTTCGTAAAGAGATGAATCTTGTTCCCAGGCCTGTTTGATACCGGCGAAGTAATAGCAGGCATATTGGTAAACGCAAGCTGGTTTGTTACGTTAGTGTTTCATAATGTTAGCCAGCTAGGTTACCGAATATGGACATTCGGTCAAATCATGCAACAATAATGGTAGCTGTTGTAACTAGCTATGCAGGTCACTCTAACATGTAAAAGTCTGTAACGCAGTGAGTAATTGTGAAAGGGCTGAGATGTGAAAGATGGAAAAGTTGGCTAGCTAACATTAGCTTAGTAATATTTTCACATTGGCTAATGGCAGGCGATGTGTTCTCAAAGGGATTAAGTGAGCTATTGTCACAAAACTAACTGGAGTTATCAGTGTTATTATGGTCAACATAGCAATAAAGTTAACAGTTAACTGGTTGTCGCATTTTAGAGTTCACAAGCTCTTTACAGAGACATGCTTTCAACTAGAGGCAAAGTTCAGTTCAGCTGTTCCATCAGATTGTGGTTGTTGTCAGTTGCTAATGTAACTTTGCCGTGACTTGGCAGTGTTCAACTTAAGGACCACACCCAGACAAGATGTCCCTTCATCAGTTTCTGTTGGAACCCATCACCTGCCACGCGTGGAACCGCGACAGGACACGTAAGCCTCAAATATTTCCTTTTTTTTCCTCGGTGCAACCAGCAGCACCAAGTACCAGCTTGAAACACTGACCACACATACTGAAAATCAAAGTAAACACTTTATTGTAAACACTCAATTCCAACAAGGTTACTTATAGGTGTGTACCCTGACATGTTCTGAAAGGGCTTATGAGATACCAGGAACTGCTTTAACTTGTTTCGCTTGTTATGTCCCTCATCTCAAACATTTTTTTCCTGCAGAAATTGCCATCAGTCCCAATAACCACGAAGTTCATATCTATAAGAAAAGTGGTAACCAGTGGGTCAAGACTCATGAGCTGAAAGAGCACAATGGACATATAACAGGTATTAATCTCCATGACTGGAGATTGTTTTTTCATCCAGCAGATGAGATGCCTGTATTCTCAGCTCTGACTTTATGACTAATTCATATCTGCAGAGCTGTCATTATCACAGTTCCTCATTTGCCAGCAAACTGTCAAACTATTCATTTTATTGTTATTTTTTATATTTTCTTCTTCACTCCTCTGCTTTGTAAGCCCTGATTACTTGATGTTTCTCTGCTGTATCATAGGCATTGACTGGGCTCCTAAAAGTGACCGTATAGTGACATGTGGGGCAGATCGCAATGCCTATGTGTGGTCTCAGAAGGAGGGTGTATGGAAGCCCACACTGGTCATCCTCAGGATCAACCGTGCTGCCACCTTCGTCAAGTGGTCTCCGCTGGAGAACAAGTTTGCTGTGGGTAGTGGGGCTCGACTCATCTCGGTCTGCTACTTTGAATCTGAGAATGATTGGTGAGATCATCATTACATTCATGGCATCTTTTACTGTAACATGGTATAATTGATTACATACTTGAAAACTATAGGCGGTACATTGTTTTATTTTTATTATACACTGTCATTAATGTAGTGCATTGGGGCAAAGCAACAAATAAAATTGCTGATAATAGGCTTAAGGGATTTTAGTAAACTGTCTAGGTACAGATAATCTTGTAAAATGAAAGCTAAAATAGAATATATTTACATCAAGGAAGGATTAAATATGTTAAGTGTCTATACTAGGGGTCCTGGTATGGATCATTTCAGTGTAAGATGTAACTGAGCTAACAGCATTAGGTCAGTCTAGTTTACATATTTATGTGTATGACATTAAAGTAATTAAAATATGAGAATTCATTTAACTTGTACTTAAAATTCAGTTGCAACTTTTATTGTTTTCGGGGTCTATTAGTGTGATATTTAGCTTTGTATTGCTCCATATAAATGAGCTCCTCTTCTACATATCATTGAAGAGGTAATGATTGAAGGCATTTTCTGTTATTTCAGTAAGGCTAATGGTGGTGTGTACAGAGTACACAATCTTCATTGATGTTAAATTAAATGTTTGAATTCATCATTTATTATAAAATGGGCTTGACACAGACTTGGATCAGAAAAAAATGAAACTACTTATTTTTGCTTAACAGTGCTGTTTCTCATTAGAAAAGTAAAAAGTTAGCTAAATGCAGATACCAGTATTATTTTCTTATTGTTAATTTCCCCATTTTTGTGGCAAGGAAACTTGGATATTATCATGTTAAAATCTGAACTGTCTCCAAGGCCTTCATCAAATAAAGGAGCAAGAACTAATTCAATCACTTATATTCATGACACAATAATGAATATGTCACAGCAGAAAACACTACCCACTACCGTGAGTGAAATGACATTTTATTTGCCAGTTGGTCAAAAAGAAAACAAGGGCTTTGACCAATACATATGTGCATCCCTGATTATTACTACCAAGAGATTATCTGCAAAGTGTTTGTGTATATTTTGCAACTCTTACAATGTTCTACGCTTCCTCTTAGGTGGGTGAGCAAGCACATCAAGAAACCAATCCGCTCCACCATCCTCAGTCTGGACTGGCATCCAAACAACGTCCTGCTGGCTGCTGGATCCTGTGACTTCAAATGCAGGTCAGTCTCGTGACCACTGAATTTTAGCACTTCATGTAGAGCAAATCTGGGTTTTTTGCCTTTTACTTAACTCTCCCCTTCCCTCCCCCTCTGTCCTTCAGGGTGTTTTCAGCCTACATCAAGGAGGTGGAAGAAAAACCGGGTCCTACACCCTGGGGCAGTAAGATGCCATTTGGGGCTGTGTTAGCAGAATTTGGAGGAGCAGGTTTGTGTGTCTGTGATTTAGTTGAGTTAGAGTGAACATGCTTTTTTATATGCTGACTCGCAGTCACCGTCAGGACTAAATTGAAACAAGAATCTGCTTTTGTTGCACTCTGCCTGTTAGGTGGAGGGGGTTGGGTCCACTCTGTCTCTTTCTCAGCCTCTGGTAACCGTCTGGCCTGGGTCAGCCATGACAGCACTGTCACTGTGGTGGACAGCTCTAAGACTGCCAGGTATACATGTCTGCTTTTTACATTAAATGACTGGTTTTGGGATGTTACTCTTAAAAAATCTCCAGTTGTTCTTGTAATCAAATACACAAAATAATATCAAATAACGTATGAATTGTACCTGCATCTTCAGGGCTCCAGACAAATATAAATAAAAATTATTTATTGAGTAATTTTGTGTATCTACACCAGGAGAACGATAGAAAGTAATTCAAAAGCAAGATAAATGTTCAGTCACTCCTGTCTATCAAAATGGGAATGGGATTTAGAGATTAGTCTTTCCCAACAGCAGATCAGAGGTGCCGTTTTCATTAAATGAAAATGTTCTCCCATGTAGTTCATGTTTAAAAAAGCAATCAAATTAAAAAGGCAAACGTTCTCCAAATTAAAGGGAGAGTTTTCATATTACATAAACATTTTATGGGGTACATAATGGTGTGTTTAGCTATATATGTTTATATTTTCTTTGGTATTTGCAAGGATACATAAACATTTCTGTTCTTTTTTTTTGAAGGGATGAATGGTTTTAGTGTTTATTTTAGTTTAATGGAACTTTAAGGAAAGCTTTGGTTTTGTAAAGAATGGGGAAGGAAGAGGAAAAGACATTAACCATTTACAAAACCATTGCTTATTAAAAGTTTTAAATTTCTGAATGACAGAGACACCAACAGTAAACAATACAATGATCTGAACAAAAAGATCAAGTTCATGTTTTTTTTCCTCCCCTCATGTGAATTTTTAGTTAGTCGTCATATTGTTTAAAACTGATATGTGAGTATTTATTACACTCTAAACATGATCTTTTCAATGCTACATTAACAACTAGAAAAGCATTCAGAGAGCACAAACCTCCGCCAAGCAGCACAGTTCAGGTCACGCATTTAAATCCACTCTATGGGAAAACAGGAGTTCTACTGCCATCTGGTGGACATTTGTTAGTACTACAACAACGTCAATGATAATAATAATAATAGAAAATCCTTTTTAAAAATTCCTGCATCCAGACTGTGATCTGGGTCATCTCCAAAATTTAATCATCTGTTCTGTGTCTCAGAGCGAATATCTCCTGAAAATTTCATTAAAATCGTTCCATAACTTTTTGAGTTATCTTGCTAACTAACTAACAAACAAACCCTGGCAAAACATTACCTCCTTGGCGGAGGTAACCAGATAAACCAGTTCCTAAATTACATGTAGCGGGGCGTAGTGAATACAGATTCAACAAGTTCTGACTTGAAAAATGTTCACATTATATGTCATGATACCAGCTCAAAAAGTGGAATTATACTAAGGGACTACAGTTTGTTAATTGGTGTTTGTGTGTTTAGTCCTTCGCAGCTGAAGACGGAGTTCCTCCCTCTCCTCAGTGTCATTTTTGTTTCGGAGAACAGTTTAGTAGCCGCGGTAAGAAGTCAAAACAGCATTTTTAGTGTACTCCCTTGGTGACACATAAAATGAAAGAGGTGCATATTTAAAACCTCATTCTGTGATTCCAGGGCCACGACTGTTGCCCCATGCTGTTCCGTTGCGACGATGGTGGGATGCTGACATTTGTCTCGAAGCTCGACCTCCCTAAGCAGAGCATTCAGAGGAACATCTCTGCCATGGAACGTTTCAGAAATATGGACAAGAGAGCCACCACCGAGGACCGCAACACTGCCCTGGACACACTGCACCAGAACAGCATCACGTAAGTCCTGCTCTAACAGGAAGCAGCTGCAGATGTGTAAATAAACGACAAGATTCAAGTAAGGTTGAATGTGCAGTCTGAATAAATTTATAATTTTAGAGGGTCTAGATGTCAAGGCTGTTGGATCTTACCGTGTTTTCCAGGCTATAAGACGCAACTAAATATGAGTCGCATCTGATTGTAAACCGCAGATGTCCACATTGTGACATGGGATATTTACACAGAAAGATGGTAAACAGAAAGATTATATAAAAATGTATTTACATCCCATCACTGCTTTCCCCCAAACAGTGCCTGTAACACAGCAGATTAAAAAAAACAGAAGTCATTGATCTCTATCTCCATCTTCCTACTGCTACTGAAACCATTGAACTCCTCTTCTTCAGTGTATATACATGTGCATTTACGTATTCATGTGTTTTCCATGATGAAGACGTGTGAATGAGTTGAGCTTAAAACTAGCGTCTTCCTCAGCGCATCACCTCTTCCACCTATCTCTCGCTTTTGTACTTCCTGCTAGCGTGCCCCCTGGAGGCTGTTAGCCCGTAAAAATCTATATTCGAGCAACATCATTGTATAAGCCACAGGGTTCAATGCGAGAAAAAAGTAGCGGCTTATAGTCCAGAACGTACATTAGGCTTTTTTTTAATAAGTCAATAAAACCTTAAACAGCCTCCACAAATATTAAGACGTTGAAGCAACACCTTTCTGAAACCGTTTCATCAAAATTTGAATATTAAAACATTCATAAAGGTAAACTACAATGTAGAGTAAATCACATTCATTGCAGTTAGGTTCTCGGAGTAAAAGTCTGGTTAAATTGGTTTCTTCCACCATGGTCATGCCAGTATGGGCCAGGTTATATGGCAGAAATTATTATCATGATATATTGTTTTTTTTTTATCCATGTCCGATATGTTGTAATGTAAATCGAGCTCGATTAGAAATGGGTCCAATGTTTAAACTTTTACTGGATTTAACTATGCTTTCCTGTAGTTCGAAGCTGAATTAGTGACAATTTAAGACCAGACCTGAATCGCACATAGGACTTTTCCTGTAATGGAAGTAGGATTTGCTGATCCCTATAATAGACACATTTCTTCTGTTGATTAGTGTTTGTATCCTAGTTGATCATCAGTATTGGTCCATGTCAAATAGTGACTGATGTGTGTGTTGTATTAAAGGTTGTTTCTTAAATTCGAACCCTTCACTCATTCAAAATGATGATGATTTCTGTGTTTTCTGTGGTCAAAAAGGGATGGTCACAATAAATAAATCTGGACCAATTACTTATTAATCAGCACAGATGGGATGTGTTTCAGATAACGGATATCAACACAATATACAGGTGTTTGAGATGCTCGACATACAAGGTGTCATGTATGTTTGATACACTGACATTATTAACCAGTGAGACACACTGGACACAAGTTTTAATTGATTGATTCCTATATTTTATTGTCTAATTTTAGGGAGACTAAGGATTTTGCTGGATGTATTATTAGAATAACAATTTTTTTTTTCTGCCACACATTCAGTGATGATGTTGGTTGAAACAGTACTGATGTTTGAATGTTATTTTTTTATTATTATTATTATTATTAGGTATAAAGGTATATTCCAGGAATTCCATCCAACCGATTATAATGTTCAACCAATTTCTCCAACACTATTTCATACACACATTCTTTACAATTTTACAAAAAGTTTTTCAAAAGACTGAAAGGTAAGGCTTAAAATGAATCCCTGGGTAGACAGGGTATCAGTGATCAGGAAGTGTTGTATGCCCAGGTGAGGGTATTAGTAAGATGTGCTTACTTTATCACTTGTTTATTTCTGTATTTATCTCTTCACAGCCAAGTGTCTATCTACGAGGGAGACAAAAGGGATTGTCGCAAGTTCTGCACCACAGGCATCGATGGAGCTATGACTATTTGGGACTTCAAGGTACAAACTGAGGCTAGTGTTTGCACCTCAGGGTCATGTGATCAGTTACTAATTAACTCTGCTTGTTCTTCCTCTTTAGAGTCTAGAAGCTTCTATCCAGGGTCTCCGCATCATGTGAAGAAATCTTGTGAATGATTGAATAGAGGCTGCCCCCCC
>JAPSES010000104.1:16017745-16030428 GCA_029822895.1 Maxillicosta whitleyi | reverse complement strand
CCCCTGCTCCTGCGACGCAGCCAGTAACATACATAACTGACCACCTTATCGAGTGTCTGCTGAAGCACTGATCAGACCATAACACACTCTGCTGGGTGTGTGCTTTACACTCTTAACACACACTAAAATACACAAACATGCATACACTACACACATACACACTGAGCTGACGTGTGACATCACTGTTGATTTACTTTTTTTTTTTGTTTGTTTGTTTTTAATGAAGGTTAACCAGGTGTTGAAGTGGGAAAGATCCTCTGACGCGTATTAAACGTGACGTGAAATGTGTGTTTTTATGTTCTCTAACCTCCTGTACCAAAAGTTGAACACTAAAAGGTGCGTTTTATCCAAAAATCAGACTGTATTTCACCTCAGATGAACCTCAATATGATCTCCGAATATTCATTTCAAGCTAGCGATGGGGATGTGATATTTTACCTCCTGGATGGTGGTGAAAAGCGGGTGACGTCACAGTTGTGATTCGGACCTGGGTTTCTGATATTCGGAGGTCATGTCGCTGGTCGGCTGTAGAACTGCAGCGTCTGACGGTGGAGAGGGAAGGCAGTGGTCTGTATTTGTGCGGAGTCACAGCTCGACAGCACTAGGCTCTGTAGCTACTTCACTAAAACTACACAAGATGGAGGATTTATATGTAACTGATCATGAGGTAGACATGAAATAAAGATGAAATACATTTACAGTACACAACTCACCCGACTGTTCTCTTCTTTTGTTTACTTACAGTGAACAAACGTCACCTGCAAAAGTTGGACAGTTTTTAGAGGTTTTCATTTACTTTTTGTAGTTTTGCAGTCTTATATCTTTTTTCATCAAGTCTGTTTTAGTCTTTCATACGATGGAGCGTTAGGGACATTCATGAAGGAGAAGATATTTTTTGATATGACGAGATTAATGTCAACATGTCGACATTAAACTCGAAATTCCGAGAATAAAGTTGAAATTGGATGTCGACTTTTATCTTGATGGGACATCACCTTTATTCTCGACATTTCCAAGTTTAATGTCGACATGTCGAGTTTAATTTCATCATATATATCTTCTCCTTCAAGAATGGCCCTAATGCTCCGTCATACTTTTCAGGTATTGATCGTGAGTCTTTGACAAAATCTTAATTTATACAGTGGGTATGGAAAGTATTCTTAAAACTTAAAAGTTTCACTGTTATATTTCAGCCGTTTGCAGAAATTGTTTAATTTTTTTTCTCAGTGTACACACAGCACCCCGATTTGACAGAAAAAACTATTTATTAAAAAAGAAAAACTGAAATATCACATGGCCATAAGTCTTCAAACCATTTGCTGTGACACTTGTATATTTAACTCGGGTGCTGTCCGGTCCTCCTAATTCTCCTTGAGATGGTTCTACACCTTCATTGGAGTCCAGTTGTGTTTAATTAAATTGTTTGGACTTGATTAGGAAGAGCACACACCTGTCTATATAAGACCATACAACTCACAGTACATATCAGAGCAGATGTGTGACTGTTCTGGAGTGGCCCAGCCAGAGCACTGACAATGTCTGCACCAGCGTTCACCATCCAACCTGACAGATCTGGACAGGATCTGCAAGTAGGATTGGTAGAGGATCCCCAAATCCAGCTGTGGAAAACTTATTGCATCATTCCCAACAAGCCTCATTCCCGTATTAGCTCAAACAGGTGGTTCTACTCCCTTCTACTGAGCAAAGGGATCGAAAATGTGTGACCGTGTGATATTTCAGTTTTTCTTTTTTAATCTGCAAAAATGTCTATAATTCTGTTTTTTCTGTCCGAATGGGGTGTTGTGTGTACATTAATGAGGGGAAAAAGAACTTAAATGATTTAAACGAGTGAAAAATTTAAGGGGATCTGAATAATTTCCATACTCGCCGTATAACCTAAAAAGGTAAGATGAATATCAAAAATAGGTCTCAGTTCAGCATGTAAGATTCCTTGATTTCTGAGGTCCTGGTACCTAAATCTTCACATTGACTGTTATTTTGAATAATTGGTGTTGGGTAAATTACTTTAAAAACTTATTAGTTCCTTTTTTGGGAAAGTAACTAATTGAATTATTAACTGAATTACTCTTTCATAAATGTAATTAGTTACAAGGGAAAGTAATTCTTACTTTTTTGAACAACCTTCAAATGTGTAAAAGTTTGGATTTTATGTATAAATGTTCCTCTTGCGCTTCTGGGCGGTGTTTCCTTCAGAGCTGGTCCTCTACCAGAGTCCTGGGAGCCTGAGCGTTCTGCACAGGATCTTATCTGCTCCTAACAATGCGCTCTTTCAGACTCAGATCTCTGATGTTGTTCCTGGTTCTACTGGAGCCATTCTCCCAGCTTGGGGGTCACTGCCCCTAGTGCCCCGATCACTACTGGTACCACTGTTGCCTTCACACCCCACATTCTCTCTAACTCCTCTTTCAGTTCTTAGTATTTCTCAATCTTCTCGTGTTCTTCCTGATCACTGGGGATTGCTACATCTATCACCACCACTGTCTTCTGTTGTTTATCCACCACCACTATGTCAGGATGATTGGACATCACCATCTTGTTGGTCTGGATCTGGAAGTCCCTCAGGATCTTGGCCTGTTTGTTCTCCTTCACCTTTGGGGGGGTCTTCCATCTGGACCCTGGGACCTCTTGTCCATACTCTGTACAGATGTTCCTGTACACTATGTTCTCTACCTGGTTCCGTGTATGCCTTGCCTGCACCATCGTACACCCTGCTGTGATGTGCTGGGCTATTTCCTCCTCTGCACAGCTACACCTGGGGTCTTGTCTGATGTGGTAGACCCCAGCCTCTATTGCTCTGGTGTTCAGGACCTGTTCTTGTGCAGCCATGAGTAGTGCCTCTGCTGTCCTTCAGTCCAGCCACTGGTATGTTTTCTCCATATCAGCCACTTCCTCTATTTGCTGGTGGTACATTCCATGCGAGGGCTTGTCCTGTCTGGTTCCTCATCCCTACTGTGCTTTTGTTGCCTGAGGCATTCACTTAGCAGTTGGTCATTGGGGGCCATCTTCTTGATATATTACTGAAGGTTTGCCGTTTCCTCCTGGACAGTAGTTGTGACACTTACTACTCCTCTGCCCCCTTCCTTCGCTTTGTGTACAACCTCATGACACTGGACTTGGGGTGAAGCCCTCCATGCATGGTAAGGAGCTTCCTTGTCTTTATATCAGTTGTGTGTGTGTGTGTGTGTGTGTGTGCGTGTGTGTGTGTGCTTGTGTGTGTGTGTGTGTGTGTGTGTGTGTGTGTGTGTGTGTGTGTGTGTGGGTGTGTGTGTGTGGTTGTGTGTGTGTGTGTGTGTGTGTGTGTGTGTGTGTGTGTGTGTGTGTGTGTGTGTGTGTGTAAACTAGAATAAAAATTAGGATATGATAAAAATTATGCACTAACCCTACCTGGATCCCTGAAATAATATACTAAAGCAGTGTCATCCTATGTGGGTTCTACTGCTTCTCCTTCTTATCCTTCAGCAAATTTAAGTCAAGGAAAACAAGTGATCTCACCTCATTTTGAGGCGACTTCTCTCTAATAATCACTGGAGTCTTTATAGAAATTGAGAGGATGAGAAAGAGCCAAGGTGCAAATCAAATGCCCTTGATTTATTGAACATGCATAAATGTGACCACTTCTCTAAAAATTTATCAGTTTACTGGACTGGAGCTTTCAGGTGTTAAATCAATACCAAGGAGGGAAAGACAGCAGTCAGCACTGGAGGAACGATAGCTGCTGCCTATCAAAGAATTCAAAGGTCTTTTTTGAATGCAGCCCATCAGTCTATGATGGGAAAGATAATTCACAAGGGTTGTTCAATGTTGAAGACAGCTTCCAAACTTCCAGGAGTGGACCAGAGCACCCTGCAATCACAGAGGTTCCTCTGAAGCCTTGTGTTTACCATCTGTCCAACAGCTGAAGCTTGGAAACTGGGTCATGTAACAGGAAAATGATCTCAAGTACAACAAAAAAAATCTACAACAGTGAATAAAGAAGAAAAGAATGAGGGTGTTGCAGTGAATAAATGCATGCAAACTTCTACAAAGACGACTGGAACAAGAGTTCTCCACAATGGCATTAGAGACAGTTATGGTGCTTTTCAACTACATGGTACCGGCTCTACTCTACACGGTATTCCTGACAAACAATGATTTCAACTTGGTGCTAGAAGTGGCTCCACAGTCTATAGACAATGGGTTGTACTTCCACTCAGTATGTCCCCATTTTTGTTAATGACAATGGAATGTTTTAGGTGATGTTGTTGTTGTAGTTGTTTAAGACTAAAACTAAGGACCAGATATATATATAGTGGTATGAAAAAGTTTGTGCACCCCTGATCATTTTCCAGTTTTCCTTTATAAATCATTGGTTGTTCAGTTAAATACATTATATAGCAGACAACCACAGTGATGTTTAAGAAGTGAAATGAAGTTCATAGGATTAACAGAAGTGTGCAATAATTACTTAAACAAAAGTAGGCAGGTGCATAAATTTGGGCACCACCACAGAAAAATTACATCAGTATTTATTACATCCTCCTTTTGCAGAAATATCAGAAATATATATAGATTTTTTTTTTTTTTTTTTTTACCTCCATTTTACTTATAATGCACAGAATTTCACATGTTTGTAGAAGCAAAACTATATCAGTTGAATTTATACCAAATTGGGGTTATAGACTGCCAGTGACCCAGAATAGATGTGGTTACATTTTGGGGAAGGAGATCAAAGTTCCAATTTTGTATGAATTTTTGAAATATTTTTTCCCCCCATTTACTTATAAAGGGCAAAATTTCAAATATCTATAAAAAATTACATTTTGAAAAAAAGTAGGTCAATGTTAAAATTGTATTGAATTTTTCTAAATATTATTTTTCCTCTCCCATTTAATAATAATTGGCAAAATTTCACATATTTATAAAATAATCCTTTTTTTTTTTCAATTTGCTTCAAACTTGGCCCATATGCGTACAGAGGAAATGGATTTGCTGACATCACCGCATGCATAGACGGGATGACATCATTTGGATCCACACCAAAATAAGATAGAATACGTGTGAGGGGCGGGGCTTGTTGTGCCTGGCACCACTTGTTTTTATAATAGACCCAAAGTACTTCCAAACAGGCTTCATAACATTAGTCGACATGTTGTTTGAATGTCTGTTCTGCTTTTACACATCAGTTTAATAGAAACCATGTGTGCACATTGTTAAAATCAGAGCTTTAAGTTCATTAGTCCAACTGAAAATAGAAAATAGGTTGTGAACATTCACCAGTACATTTCCACTATGGCACAAAAAGACTCTCTGACTTAACACTTCAAAAATCCTCCTCTTAACCTCAGCTGGAAACTGTGAGTATTAACCAACATGGCACATGAAGAAGAAAGTGTAACGATGCCACCTCCATTTATCTGAAGCCAAAACACAGAGAAACTTCAGATGTCAGAGTTAAACACTGACACAATAAGAATATATTTGGAAATCAGACCCTTTTCTTATTCTCCTAACGCTGCTGCTTCCTCCCCCCCTTCTGCAGTTTCTCCCCTCCCCTTTCCTTGTTCCTCTTTCTGTATTCAGAACCGACCATATGTACCTCCCCCTTCTTTTTTGTGTTTCATGCTTCACAAGTTGTTTTTTTTTTTTGCCTCCTTCTTCAGTTTCTACCTCATTTCCTTTTACATTGTGTCCCTGCTCATACATTTCCCCTCTTTACTTTCACGCCCTTAAATCCTTCCCCACTTGTGCTCAGTTTGAAACATTTCCCCTCATGTTTGTTGCACAAACTTCCTGTAAATCTCCCCTTGTCTGTGCAGTGTGTACCCTCCTCCACTCCCCCCCCCCCTCCTCCCTCTCTACCCAGCTCAGCCTCTCTTCTTCCTGAGCTCACTCTGTCGTTGGCGTTCGCGTTGACTGGCCAGAGTCCGCGAGCTAAACACCCTCTCCTTTATTTGATCTGCCACTTTACTCCCTTTCTCTCCCTCCCTGTGTTTCTCTTTTCTGTTTCTACAGCCTTTCATCCATTCATCCCTGTGCTCTGCCTTCAGGGTAAGTAGCCTAGAATTTTTTTTTTTTTTTTTTACAACTGACTGAATATGTTTAGACATGACAGCAAAGAATACTCACACACACACACACACACACACACACACACACACACACACACACACACACACACACACACACACACACACACACTCTTAGTGGGTTTTTAGGAAAGTGTGCAAACAATTTGCAACATATACCTTCATCTACCATTAGAACAGGGAACCGGAAAGGACTCTTTGAAGCTGTACATTTAGTGGGACTGGCTGTGATGGAGATGCTTGGCTTCATTTCCTGGGTTTGGGGTGTTGAAGTAAAATTCGAGGGGTTTGTTTTTTACCCTTGACCTGC
Source organism: Maxillicosta whitleyi (assembly GCA_029822895.1). NCBI lineage: Eukaryota > Metazoa > Chordata > Actinopteri > Perciformes > Neosebastidae > Maxillicosta > Maxillicosta whitleyi. The sequence goes on along the minus strand of JAPSES010000104.1, from coordinate 16,024,032 downwards.
ATCATTCTTGTCATGCCTGTGCCAGTCTGGATTTCATTAACACAAGCTCAGATTAGATAAGTTGTCTTCTCTGCTCAAAAGGCAACATCAGCAAATGTTCTACTACTACTACTACTTCCAAAAAGTCTGAAAAACAGTTGCTTAAGTCTAATATTTTAAGTTGTTTTACCATTTGTTTTAACTGTATCCCTTTTACTTCTGTGTTGTAACACAATATTGTTGACTTCTGTTTTTCGCCCCCCCCAGACTTGACATTTATCTTCCATCAGCCCCAACTGTTCCTCATTCCACCTCTTCCTGGTCGCCTTCTAACCATCTGATTGGTCATGTCGTACCATAGCTTCCTCCTGGAACCAATTAGCTGCCATGCATGGAACAAAGATCGGACCCGTAAGTATGATTGGCTGCTTTTGGCCTCTAACTTTGAGTCGTCTTGACTGTACAGTGTTTTAATCATGAAACATCTTGAATGAATTGCCCCAGAAAACAACACAGCCGAGGTGCCGAGTAACAAAGTGCATCTACTGTGTTACTGTATTTAAGTTTACACTTCACCAACATTGTCTTTTTAAAGTTTCCATGAGGTCGATTGCTGCCGGCATGAAGTATATTTCTTTATTTTTCTTGCACCCACTCATCTGTTCTATTGTCCAATGCACTGAACAGTCTGTCATAAAATTCTCTGGTCAGTAGACTTGGAACGTAACAAAGTACAAATGCTGTATTTCTGTATCTAAATAGTTTTCATGCATATGTATTTGACTTGGATATTTATACTTCTGACACATTCAGGAGACTCTGAACATGTTGGATGAAAAAAACCTTTAAGATAGACTTATTTTGTCATTTGTAGCTGATGCATAACTGTCTGGGTGTCCTAAAACCCAACTTTATTGTTTCTAAATGATGTCTGCAAAAAAAAAGACTATATTTGATGTCTACATTTACATTTGTCTCATACTTTACTTGCCCATGAGTGTACTGGTTTATATCTCAACTTTATTAATTATAGGTTCTAAGCATTATCTATACTTATTCACTATAAGCGTGATATTGAGATAATATCAAATAATTTGTGACTGACAGATCATTTTGATCACCAGACTTAAGACTTTACCCTACATAACCATAATCACTTTACACTACATACTGTAACCTGACTTCCCTTCATATCCCCCCAATCCTAGACCGATCAATAATTTTTTTTTTTGCAGTTGCAGTCAATGATATACTTGACACTGTGATAATGTTAATGTGGGCAATTTTTCATGTGCTGAAATATTTGCCCTTTTTTTTTTTTTTTACCCTACGTAACCAAGATAAATTTTCCACAAAAATTTCAGTGAAAATGGCTGAAATTGACAAATGTGTTTGCATTGCCTCAAAGTACCCTTTCCATCCATGTATTACACTTCTATACTACCAGGTAAATGTAGGCTGACTCATCAATTATCATCATCTGAACATTTTTTTTATCCTATGTAACTGTTTGACCGTACTTATTATTTCCTTTACTGCTTACATTTTAATCCAAATATCTGTATTCTTAATTTTTCAAAACAGTCTCAATTTAGTTTCAATGTATCCGAGTGGAATTATCAATCGTTTTTACATTGCATTATTGCACATGTTCACAAAATAAAAGACAAATTTCACCCAAGAGGCACCACAGAATATAGAATAAATGATCCCTTGGTGTATCCATCAGTTCATATTACATGTAGTAATAATAATGGATGAGATTTCTATAGTGCTTTTCAAGGCACCCAAAGCACTTCACTTTATTCATTCGCTCTCACATCCTCACTCTGGTGGCGGTAAACTATGTTTGTAGCCACAGCCAAGGAACATTCATACACATTACATACACAAACCATGAAGGGGTCAAGTGTATTGCCCAAGGACACAATGGGACGGTAGGATTTGAACCACCAACCCTTTGGTTATTGGACGACCTGCTCCTCCTCCTGAGCCATGGTCGCCCCATGTGTCAAGTAAACAACTCAAAAACAATGTAGAAGAAATATTATAGAAGCTATACAGAAAAAGAAATGTATGAAAGACAAAAATAATGTCATACATAAAAAAGTAAATGAGTGAGAAGACACAAGATTAAAACAATGTAAACGACCAAAACAACTTTAAGGCAACAAAAAAATGTACAAATGTTAAAGAAGAAGTGGCTAAAGATATAATAAGATTAAAACAATAGCAATGAGAGGAATGAAAACAAATGAATAGCATGAAAACAAATGTGAAAATGACATAAAACATGAAATAAAATGGAAATGACATCACAAACATAATAAGATAACAGCACCTAACTATACTCTGATTTCAGAATTTAGTGCTTATTGGGTTCATTTTATTTGATTTAATCTTGTAGAAGTCATCATACAGTTTGACTGGAGACCTTATGTTCCTTATTTACTGCTTATTTGACTCAGAAGTACAATGGTTTTGTTATTATCACATTATAATCATTTGACATTTCAGTAGCTTTGCACACAAAGGTCCAGCAGAAATGGGCTTTGACGGCCTACATTTGACTTTTTATTAATATAAGAATATTTTCAAGCCTGGACTTAAAAGATGTTGAATCAATACGTCTATGAACCTTTTTTCTGGTGTGAAAAAGTGTGAACTTTTGTCGCCTGTGCAACAGTGTAATAAGCACAGGTTTGTGATTGGCTCCCAGGTGGGTGAAGGTATTTCCTGTTTCCTGTTACAGTGGCGGTTGCGTCTGGGGGGGGGGCTTTTCTTTTCAGAGAGCCTCTTGTGCTCTGTTAGCAGCAGGAAACTATCGCCATATTAGGCTGTTTTTGATGTTCAGTCTAGTTTCTTGTTAAAGCGGATGTAACAGGCGGCTGTGGTCGAGTCAGTCATACAGCTGGAGCTTCAGATTGTAATTTCAGCACTTCAGTTTGTGTAACCAGCAGTTTGCACACTCACACAAAAAGAAAAAAAAAACATGTAGGCCTCCTGAAAACTGCACATTCTTTTACAGGCAAACATGGCTTCTGACTCATCTGCTGACTAAAACATGTGCAGGGTTTGGTACAACATCATAAGAAAGAAGGTCACAGCTCTTGTACTATTGTATATTTAAAGAAACCATGTGTTCGATCGCCGCCGGCAGGCACATACGTACTGTATTTCTTTTATTTTCCTCTTGTCTCATGCATCTAGTAAAGCTGTTCAGTCCACACTGCAAAAAATGCCCTGCTAGAAATAAGCCTAATATTCCTAAATCAAATTGGATTATATTGAGCAAAAAAATCAGCCAATGGGGAAAGAACTCATGACACTTTAACTTTAAACTCTGCTCTAAACCAGACTCTTAATAGAAGGTCAAAGGTCAATTTAACTTCATTACTTTTCTGTTTATTACCTTGTACTCATCTGTAAATACAGTTTTGTAAATGAAAACATGCTTCTCGTTTTATTTGTGTGCTTTAACTAATGATGTTGTGTGAATCCTCTTTTCTTTTTGTTCTTTTTTTTTGTTTGTTTGTTTGTTTTATACCATGACACATTTTTACATTACTCATGAACAGATTATTTAGCAAAGACAGCAGACAGATATGATGTTTTTAATATGACTTTTTCAACTACTTTTCTGCTGACTTTCAAGGTGATGAAATGTGTTTTCATGTTCCAGAGATTGCTCTGTGTCCCAACAATCATGAGGTTCACATCTATAAGAAAGACGGGACCAAGTGGACCAAGATCCATGAACTGAAGGAACACAACGGACAGGTGACAGGTGAGACACTCTGAGCACACGTGGACTCACCCTCAGAACTATTATACAGTATTATCAGTTATAAACCAGTGGTTTCGGGCACAACAAACCCCACCCCTCACATGTATTGTAGCTTATTTTGTTATTGATTCAGCCGATGTCATCATGTCTATGAGTGTGATGATGTCAGCATATCAACTGCCTCTATATATGTGACAAGTTGGAAGTAAATTGAAACAAAATGGGTGTTTTATAGACATTTGAAATTCTAAGTAAATATGAGTATATGGAAGAAAAAATAATTTAAAAATTCATTAAAAAAAATTTCAACTTATAATAATAATATCTATTCTGGGTCACTGGCAATCTATAACCCAAATTAGGTAGGAATTCAACCAATAGATTTGCTGCTACAGACATTTGCTCTTCATAAGTAAATAGGAAAAAAAAATGTAATTAATAAAAAATTTTGACCTACTGTTCCTAAAATGTCATCTATTGTGGGTCACTGAGTCAGTCTATAAATCAAATTTGGTATGAATCCAACCAATAGTTTTGTTGCCAGAGTGTTAACAAACAAACAAGCCCTACCAAATACCCCTTGCCTCTGCTTCAGAGGGTAAATATCAAGCTTCATGTCAGTCTGTCACATTTCAGATTAGTTTGTGGTTTTCTTTTGTTTACGTTCTCCTCAAGGTTATTATATTCATAATATATAAGGTTATTATATTCTATCAAAAACTAAGACTAAAACAAAAATAAGTCAACAATAAGTAAACAAACTAAGGAAGGAAATATTTAACATCCCTAAACTAAGAAAACGACAAGTACATAAATCATGATTATTAAGTTTATTAACTCTACATGGCTCCTGTTCTAAACTTTTTTTTCAATGAGTTGCAACGTAAACACAAGGAACCTGCTTGTTTTTTTTAATGAAATAAAATCAAAACATGAACACACATTATCCCAATTCTTGCATCTTTGCACTGGTTCCCTGTTAGTTTTCAAATTAATTTTAGGATTTTATCATTACTCTTTAAAGCTTTGAATGGTCTGGGCCCACAGTACATCACAAACCTCATCCAAATTTATACCCCTCCCCCACATCTGAACAGCCCCCACAGTGGAATGTTTTGGGTCATGTCTTGAGGTCCACTTTTATTCTCGGGCTTTTAACTCTATGTGAGTTGTGTCTGTATCTTTTATTCATTTCATTACTTTCAACTATTTTATTTTATTTATAGCATTGTTTTAGTTTTCTGTACTTATTTATTGTGTTTAGTGTATTTTGTGTTATTTTATTGATTTTATGATTCTATGTACAGCACTAAATGTGCTATATAAATAAAGTGGATTGGATTGATCAAAGTCATTCAAACAAAAACAAACTATACTGTTGTTCTTAAAGTTGGAATAAAATATTTTTACTTCTTCTCCTGGAATGATGACAATATGTTTTTTTTTTTCTTTATTGTTAAAGTGTAAATGGGACTCACTGTGTAATCATTGCACATGGTCAAAGGTCATGTGTATAAATAGGAATAAAAAGAAGAATATGTCTGAAAACAAAATTATTCCAACTGTATATATTCATAAGTAAATGTTAATGTTCTATTATTATTCTATTATCTTTAAAAAGCATTTTCCAGTTGTGTTTTATGTGGAGTTGTGTAATCCTGTGCTTTTATTGTGTATTCTCTTTTTATCCTTGTATAGTGCCCTTGGGTGTTTTGAAAGGCGCTTTGAAATAAAATGTATTATTATTATTATCATTATCATTATTATTATTAATCAGCTGTGTTTTCCTCTGCAGGTATTGACTGGGCTCCAGACAGTAACCGTATAGTTACTTGTGGAGCGGATCGGAACGCCTACGTGTGGACCCTGAAGGACGGGACGTGGAAGCCCACCCTGGTCATCCTCAGGATCAACCGTGCAGCTCGCTGTGTCAAATGGTCACCACGAGAGAACAAGTTTGCTGTCGGCAGCGGCTCACGCCTCATTTCCATCTGCTACTTTGAGCAGGAGAACGACTGGTACGGCTTCACATCCCACTTCTCTGTCCAGGATTTCTATAAAAGTTGTAACTATGTAACCATCGTGACCTACAGGTGGGTCTGCAAACACATCAAGAAGCCGATCCGCTCCACCATCCTCAGTCTGGACTGGCATCCCAACAATGTCCTGCTGGCTGCTGGATCCTGTGACTTCAAATGCAGGTCAGTGTGAATCCATAATGCAGATTTCTGGAGCTGTGAAGTCATGTGGGAAAGCAAAACCTGAACTGTCAAACCCAAACGCTAAATCTGATGCAGCTTTCAGAGTTCCTGCAGTTGTGAACCTTTACTTAGCTATTTAAAGTTTGTCAGGTTTATTTATGGACACATTATTATTATAATGATCTTTATTTAACCAGGAAAAACCTCATTGAGATTAAAAATGTCTTTTTCAAAAGTGTCCTGACCAAGGGTGTAGGTTTGGTTTGGAAAGTGGTGGGGACATAAATTTGCCATATTGTCAGGGGCCTTTTTTTTTTTTT
>JAPSES010000104.1:15997596-16010648 GCA_029822895.1 Maxillicosta whitleyi | reverse complement strand
GCAGACACACACACACACACACACACACACACACACACCACACAGACAGATATATGTATAAACAGTGTCACTCAGTGGTCACATGGCTACTTGTCATCTTTCCTCAGGTCTGTGGAGCAGTGTTTCCACATGTGTGACAGGATGGTGATCTATTTCTTCATTGCTGCATCCTACGCCCCTTGGTAAATGTAATAATCTGCTTCTGGAAGTGTGTGTGGGCAGTTTGTAGATAGAGTTGTTGAAAAAAGTTTTTGCACACCCTTAATTAAGATTTTACACATTCCCAAATATTATCATACAATATTTTCAGAAAAATCTTTTTTTTGTGTGTTTCAAAAAGTGTTTCTGCATCTGACAGATACAAACAAAACTAAATTCTTGACAGTTTCAACATGTCGTGTCCTGGATGTGTTTTATCATCTACTGAAACATCCAGTTTTGACCTCGATGGAATAGTGCACATGCAGGAGAGATCACATGGGTTTGGAGAATGGACCAATACTTGAAAGAGTTCAGAATTTGTTTTATTACCTCCGCCAAGGAGGTAATGTTTTTGCCAGGGTTTGTTTGATAGTTAGCAAGATAACTGAAAAAGCTACAAACAGATTGTAATGAAATTTTCAGGAAATGTTTGCTCTGACACAAGGAACAGATGATTGAATTTTGGAGGTGATCCGGATCACAGTCTGGATGCAGGAATTTTTTAAAGGATTCTCTATTAGTTATCTTTGGCATTGTTGTTGTACTATCAAGTGTCCACCAGATGGCAGTGGAACTCCTGTTTTCTCATATAGCAGCTTTAAATGTGTGACCTGAACTGTGCTGCTTGGCGGAGGTTTGCGCTCTCTGAGTGCTTTTCTAGTTGTTTTTTGTTTTGGAAGTTTTGGTATTAGCTTTAGCTCTTGTGCACTTTAGAATCAGAATATGTATAAAATATGGAATAAAGAATAAGAATTTGAAGAATCTGTACAAATAGTAAACAGAACAAAATTGCACAACCAGTGCAAATACAAAAAAAAAGCAATAGTGCAGCATGAAAGGGCAATAATATATAGTACAAATATACATGAGGTATATACTGTCACAGTTTAGTATTTAGTGACTGCAGGTGGAACATGGTTTTGGTGCCCAGAGTTCTGTAATGGGAGACATTTGAACAGATCGTGTCTGGAATGTGAGGGGTCTGCAGAGGTTCAGTGACTGAACACTGATTCTTAATGCAATACATGGGGTGTCCAGAAGCTTTTTTCCACCACTGTATTTGTACTTATCTCTCCTGTCCGTGTGTCCTCAGGCTGAATCTTCGAGAGCTAGGCCCGTGGGCCTGTCACATGCGCTGGCTGGTATGGGTCATGGCCTCTTTTGGAACCACATATGTCTTCTTTTTCCATGAGAGGTCAGTAAATAAATGAAACATCCATTTCACATCCATGTCCCATATCATGACAAAGGAACTAATAGCATCTCTATCATGGTCATCCAAATTACGACACAACACTGTTATTTTGTTTTTTTGTTTTTGTTTTTTATTGATAATTGATAATTGATAATTGATATTGTATTGTATATGTGATCATTTTGCCCCAGTGTCATGTCCCAATTCCTTTTAGGGAAAAAATAGACTAGAATCATTTTTTTCCCCCCAATTAAACAACTTAAATTGAAAAAAATAAAATTAAATTAAAATCACTCAATAAGAGTTAAAATACTATGACAAACAATTATGTTATGTCACTACTAATCAGTTATCAGTATCATCAGATCAAAATAGGGGCTGATGAGAGTTCAATCTGCCTGACAAACATGGTTATTTTTATTTATTTATTTTAATTTTACTTTTCCCTGTCACTCAGATACATTATTTTGCTGTTTGGTGCTCGGTCCAATGTGAATTGGCTAAATTAACAACCTAACTAACTCCCTGCAACTATATAGTAGACTAATAACCCTCGACAGAAATAATATAGCTTATACAGAAGAGTTAAAGTTTGAGGATTCATTTCCCTATAGTTTTATTGCCATAATGTTGATTCAACTTGTAGACACACTTGAATGTGATTCATATTACAGGCAGGTGAAGTAAGTTTGTTTATCTTTCATTTAATGGGAGCAGCTATTGATTTTGGCCTCATTATCTAACTCATCATAAAGTTATTGTTGTAGATGACATACTGCTCACTCTCACGTCCTCTGTCTGTGTCAGGTATAAGATAATGGAGCTGATCTGCTACACAGTGATGGGAGTTTTCCCTGCCTTGGTCATCCTCTCGATGGTGAGCCCAGTCTTTTTCTCTTGTCTGTGTTTAATGAAGGTCAGCGTCACCTCATGGTCATTTTATATCTACAATAAAAAGTGACAGAGAACTTAAATTTACCAACATTAGTCTCGTTGTGCTAAATAACTGAGACAGAAATGTGGATTTATTCGTTATAAACCAGGTTTTGTTACATTTTGATCACAACAAAATATTTAATTGATTTTTAGACCTGGTTAATTAAGATTTACTTTAAGAACTTTCAGAACAATGTCACATTTTCTTTACAACACTGATGCAAAACTGAATAAATAAGCCACAAATATTTCTAAATGTGTCTTGTGTGTCCTAGCCGGAGCAGTCTGGGTTATGCGAGCTGCTGGTGGGCGGAGCCTGCTACTGTCTTGGGATGGTTTTCTTCAAAAGTGATGGTATCGTCCCATTCGCTCATGCAATCTGGCATCTGTTTGTGGCAATGGGAGCAGCCATACACTACTACGCCATCTGGAAGTATCTGTATGCCCAGCCGTCCAATCAGATCCAGACCTCCAGATGACATCAGCGCTGACATCACAGGAGGTGTCTCCTGTGCTTGGTTGACTTCGAGGAGGTGGAATGGGATGTGTCTCAGTTCAGGGGCTGCTTCTTTTAGAGAACTGAAGACCAGTGGGCTGATCCTCCTCCTCATAGAGACAGAGACAGATGGTGCATTCAGGTGATCCGCACAACCTCGTAAATTATATGTTTACATTTTTATCAGCAGGAAATTGTTCCCAGACACTTTAGAAACTTTGGTAAAACTCAGGCAAGTTTGACGAAACCCAAATTTACAGTTGAAATTTGAGTTTTATGTTTTAAGAATATGATGGAATTGCAGTTTTACTGGGTTCATGGAAAACATATTCATTTGTTTTCATCTATAGAACATCCTGTGATTCCCATCATATTCAGGTCAACAATCAAACAGTGTTGAATCACATACCTGTTACACACGATGTGATTGTATCATATTTCCTGATTATTAGTTTATCAAAGCATGTGAGAACACTAGAAAGACCTACATATACTAGATTTTATGAAAAATTTAAAGCAAAAACAAAGGCCTAAATGAAAGCTGCTTTTGGAGGAGACCTTTTATTAAGTTATCCTTGTTGGCCCACTGGGTTCAATCTGCACTTTAAAGGATGCAGCCTGTGAACTGGGACATAGCTGTTCTTTTATTTTGGTTCATTTCAAGTTATCTTTTGCAGTAGTGCTGGTTTTTGTTTTTGATAATCAGGGGTAAAATGGAGATTTCTCTCTATGTGGTGCACATTCCGATTCAGTATTCCGAAGCTGAATTGAGGGCATTGTCTTATTGTCAAAAGGAAGACAATGTTTACAATTAGCTGTCCTCATGATCATTATTACTTTTAACAGATGATTTTAAAAGTACAATATGTAAAATAAGTGAAGATTTTACACAGAAGTTCCAATGTATGAATGGGTCATAGCAAACCTTAAAAAATGAGGATGTGTGACAGTTTTAAAAAAGCAGGTTACGGTTGTTAGGTCAGTATCTACGTTCATAGCATTCATGACTTCTGAGAAATGGGTTGAATATTCACAAAAATGGAACAGCTGGTCATTTTCTGTTATTGTGCACATCTCAATGGAACAAACAGGAGTCTGGTTTAGTTTCCTAAAGGGGTGGGAAAGCAAAGAATCCTAAGTGACATTAAAAAACAAAACCATTATTCAGTGAACCATCAGTCCACTCATGTCAACAAAAGACAGACTCCCACACAAACTTGACTTAAACCTAAATCTTACATATTGTACCTTTACAATATTGATAGTGTCATATACAGAAAGTGTTGTTTTGGATTGAGTACGGACAGGAGGTTGCAACATCAGTAATTTACTATTCTAATTCTGAGTGCTAAATAGTATTATCACTGTTGTTATTAGTTGTGCTATCTACACTGTAGTACACTATATGGTTTAAAAACAAACAAACGGTTGCTTCAGTCAGTGTTTTACTGTGATTTGCAGATCAAGCATGACTGTAGGATTATTTTTCTTCCTCTTTTAGTATCGAACATACAAATATTCATGGTTTTAGTCTTGATGACTTCACCTTCGTGCTTCCACTTTTATTAGAAAAAGTAGGTCAAGCATTATTACTGAATTCTAATAGTTTACTGTCGTTAGGTTTAGTAACTGAAGATGTCATCAGTGCCATTTATACAGTATATATATATCTATATATATCTATATACATATATTTATCAATGATATATATGTTGAACTCATCTATATTTTCTTCTACTGTGTTTACAGTGTTAGCTAAATACCATTATCTAAACCATCGCCTTTGTAAAAGAATGGGATTCATTTTAATAGTCTGTTAAAGCTACATGTTTGAACCTCAGAGGGGGAAACCACTGTCTGATTCAGCACTGCCACAAGACTGATTTACTGCCACAACTGATAGCACACTACTACCATACACGTCTCACACTTGAAAGGAAACTGAAGCTATAGTATTGTTGAACAATCTGACCCAATATTAAGGCATCTCAGGTGTGTGTGTGCGTATGTGTGTATGTGTGTGTTTGTACGTATCCTATACTCTCTGACTCCCATGAATCCAAAGCCTCTGATCGGCTGAGTCTATGTTTACACGTGAACGCATGTACCTTGAACACATAAAAAAAAATATATTTGAAATATGTATGTACTCTCTTAGTGTTAAACTGTTTGTCGTGGCACACAGTATATTGGACAGCTTATGTAATATGATACATGTGGCTCGATGGCCGAAAGGTCAAACTTCATGTCTTGAATCGCTGCTCCTGTTTTACATCTATGAACTGCTGTCTGTCTCTCAGGATCTGGATCGTTATGGGCTCATGAGCCTGTGAAGCCACATTCAAGGACCACTAAAGCTGCTCTGGTTGTTTGGGCACCAGCAGCAGCTACAAAGAAAAAAAAAAAAAAAAAAGATCGAATAGCTGTGAAGCTGCTTTCACTTAGTTATTTACACATTTCCAAATAGGGTAGGAATTCTAAAAGTTTTCTGCAAGCTTTCCATATGGGTAATGTTTATAAAATAGCTAAACAGGAAAAAGCTTTCATGCAGTTACAAAAAATAGTAGCAGCAGATGTACTTATAGATAATAACAAATTAGTACGGAATCACATTTATGTCAATATTAAGAGAAAAAAACTATTGAAGTAGCAAACAAAAGTATGTAATTTTTTTTTTTTTTTTAGGTAGAATAAAGTAAAGAATAATGTGTGGGTCAAACATGCACAAAAGTGCCCAGCTGACAGTAATATGGATGTTTTTCTGAATGTTTGAGCTTCTCATCCCCTTATAAAAGATAGTTTTAGTATATCCATATGAAAAACAAAGAGATTACTAAATGAGATGATCAGATTTTAGTACAGATTTCAATGAAAATGCACCTGAAAAATTAAATATACTATAGATTATTTAGAAATATGAATCAGTGTCGATTATATCTACAACCCTAATTCCAAAACAGTTAAGAAAATATAAATAAAAACTGAACACAATGATTTGTAAATTTCATAAATTTTATTTGCATTAGAACATAGAAAACATATTAAATGTTTCATAGAAAATCTGCCATATTAAAAAAAAAAGTAATATTGAACCTGTTGACAGTGAAGGAGAGGGGGGGGGGGGGGCACTAAAAAGAAACAACTAATGGAATATTTTGCAAAAAAAAAAAAAAAAAAGGAAATTAGGAGGTCATCAGCATGATTGTGTATAAAAAGAGAATCTTAGAGAGGCAGTTTCAGTCAGTGTTTACATAGGTAATATTACTGTGGGTAAAATGCACCACTAGTTTTATTCCTGTTGAAAATTCCCTCCAATCAGATGGCTGTTTTGAATAAGGGGTTTTCATTCTGACAGGGCTGATATTCCAGATATTAGTGGAATATCAGGCTCCATGTAAATACAATCAGTGAGAGCAGTGAAATAAATGAAAAGGAAGCAGGAAAAAAAAGTAAAAGACCATTTTAAGTCTGAGATTTATTTATTTATTTATTTATTTTGGTTGAGTGAGTTGTATTCTTATTGCAGATCGTTCATTAATCAGACAGGGGCAGTTGTTTGTTTACCTGCTGAGTTATAAACGATCTGCAATAACTATAAGTGGAAGACAGTATGAAACTTTATCACAGTTTTATTCTTTCTGAGATTCTCATTTTTATTTTATATTTAATTACTTTTGTTTGATTATATTGACACAAATATGATTCCGTAATGTAGATCATCATCAAGGATTCACGAGCCTCTAAATGTGCTGCAGAATTCTATAAATTTTCATCTAGATCAGCATAAGAATACACTGTGATTGAAAATTAAGGAGAAATACCAGGTTTTGTTGTATGTACTTTGCTGCATGAGGAAATGGGGTCGGTCAAATTCATCGTCTTATCTTAAAATATTTTATGGTAATTCAGTTACATGTACTGAAAAAAATGAATCCATGGATTTCTGGATATAGATCTTCACCAAAAATTTATTATTTTTTGCACAAGTTTACACATTTTTCCACTTTTCATCCAACACTGCCACAGTAAAAAACAAAATAAAGTTGCATTTAATAACCAGCAAATGAATGCAGAGCTATACTGACAGGTCCAACAACAAAATAAAAGATGGAAATCCAGATTTGTATTAATACTTCTCTTATCTACAGGGAAACTACACCAAATTAGTTTATTTAATTCCAAAGATATCTCCTTGACAACCATCATTACTAATTGTAATTACTGATGGTGCCATTTTTAATTTAGGAGAGAGTTGTTAAAAAAATAATGTATATCAGAGCTGGCTGGAAATAATATTTTTCAAACTGTGGACGCAAACTTCCAGCGTGAATCTCTGCCAATGTATTCATATTCAGAAGTCCTTTATGGTATTTGTACTTTTAGTTTGTATTCGATCATCTGGGACGCACCAAAAATCTTAGGTTTTACTGTTTTTGGAAAATTCTGTGTGTCTTATCACAGCCATTTTTTTTTTTTAGAGCACATGAAGGTTTAGCAGAATGAAGATAAAGTATTTGAAGATATAATGTGTGTCTGTCTTGTCTTGACACAAATCTTTGTCTCATTCCAGACTTTCAGTTCACACCTGGTTTTGTATAGAGTTCTGTGGTTTTATAAACTCTCCACGAGGCCTTCATGGACCCTCTGTACATTGTTTATAGATGCTCTGTGATTGTCGAGCTGCTGACTCTGTTCTCAGTGCTGCTGGTGTCTTCTTTTATCCTAAGATGCTTTCTAAAAGACTGATTATATTATCCCATATCTCTCTCTATAGTTTCTTATTGGTTATTGTGTCTGTGGTGCTTTTGTGCTGTGATAAGCCTATATGATGCCAACAATGCTTTTATCTTTTCTATTTTTATTATAATAAAAAAAAAGCTTTTTCATGCAGTCTATTCCTTGAGTCAACACTTTATTATTTTGCGTTTTTCAAAAAAGAATGGAATTGTTTAAACTGTGTTGTTAAAGGGACAGGATCTGCAAATTGGATTTACCAAAAGGTCCAGTATACAATGCATCAGTTGCATTATTTTTTATACCTAACAATTCTTCTATGTACAGTGCATGTTAAAAGTTTTGAAAAATATGTTAAATTTAAAAAAATTTTAAAGAGACATGCATGTTTTGGCTGTTTCTATGCAAAAGACTGGGTAACTTCACGGTATAAAGATTTACTATGACTAAAGAAATATAAATAAACAGATACACAAAAGACACAAAAATCATGGTAAATGGTAAAATCAGTAGATATTCAAATCATACATGTAGGTATGTCACAAGCTTCAAAAAGTTTCAAAGGTATGCTGTGGAATAGAATAGAATAGAATAGAATAGAATAGAATAGAATAGAATAGAATATCTACTGAAAAATCTATCTTGTGTTTAAAATGTATTGGTGAATCTGAGATACACAAACAAAAACAAATCATTTTTTGGATGATTGTTAACAATAAGACACAACAAAACTAAATTCTTGACAGTTTCAACATGTCATGCCCTGGATGTGTTTCAGTCTTGCTGAAACATCTAGTTTTGACCTTGATAAAGGGAGTGCATGGGTTGGGAATGGGAAACAGTAGTTGGTAGAACTCAAAGACTTGATTCTTGATGCAATATCCTGCTGAGACTCAGGAAAGTAGAAGGTTTGGCTTTATTGAATGATTGCCTTGATTTGAAACAGCATGATGGAACAGTTTTTGGTACGTTTTTTTATGGAATTTCATTTGCAGAAGAAAGTGTTTTGTTTATTTATTTTTCAAATAAATCTGTGTCCAAAAAAACAAACAAACTGTTTCCACTACTGTAAATATGTATACTATTGTTTCTTCATTCGTACTGCTGTACCGCCACTGCCCAGCAGGCGGAGTCTTCTCCACATCAGGAGCGCCGCTTCCGAAACAAGCCGAAGTGAAGCAGCGCGGAGAACTCGGGTGTTTCCGTGGCGCCGTGCATGTGGGAATGCGGTTCATTGCTGGACACTCGGCGGAGATGTGCGCAGGGGAATGAGAGGTCTCTGAGGCTGGCGGGCGTCCAAGTTAACGAGCACTTTTGGGGATGAGGGTCGGAGTCCTGTGCGGTAGGGTGTCGCTCGGAATAGGCCTGCTGGGTGTTTCCCCCCCGTTGGACCGGAGAATTTTTGCCTTGTAGTGAGGGGGGGGCGGCGGAATGAGAGACGCCGAGAAGGATTCCCCATCACTATGGAGCCACGCATTGCAGGCAGCGTGAGTACAAACGCAACAGACACCCAGGACAGCCCCCGCGGGACTGGGCTTGTCACCAATGGAAATCACACCTCAACTTTCTCAGGACCTAATTTATTTGCAGGTGGACGCACCGCCGTTTTGAGTGAACAAAACACAAATGTGGGTTTCAACACGCCGTGCTGTGGCTCAGGTGAAGGCGGCATTGTTTCAGGTTAATTGATGGTCATTTGTGTGAATGTGGTTCAGTTTTTAGATACACCTGCGGACCGTTACACCCCGGGGATGCTCGCTATTTGTGCCACCGCGGATTAATTTCTGACAATTTTCTACTGGTTTTTGTTGCTACGGCGGTTGCTAGTGACGACCACGGAGCCCAAAGTCGTAAACAGACGGATGGACACTAAATACAGGGCAGGTCCAAAGTAGTCACAAGTTTTGTCTAATTATAAAGGAGGTCGCTGTAGATGTTTTCTTTTTTCTCAACACAGTGTTTCATTCTGACCTTCGAGTAGGCAACACAAGGGCAGACAGCAAATGAAAAGCTGCTAGAGAAGTTGTTGTAGGTGTGACGTGATTGCAAAATGTAAGACTAGCTAGCTTCTGGGTCACTAAACACAACCCAGCAAGACGACATTTAGGCCTTTGTGTTTGTGCGCGCGCGTGTTCTTTCTTTTCTTTTTCTCTGCTATTCATGGGGACCCCAAGACATATTCAGGGTTAGAGTTAAGTGAAGGTTAAGGCAAATGGACTACATAGGGGGTCAAACCCATGGACTGCGGCCCAAAACCTGCCTTCAAATGGGTCCAATCTGGCCAGTCAGTTTAATGTGCAACAATGACACTGA
Source organism: Maxillicosta whitleyi (assembly GCA_029822895.1). Taxonomy (NCBI): domain Eukaryota; kingdom Metazoa; phylum Chordata; class Actinopteri; order Perciformes; family Neosebastidae; genus Maxillicosta; species Maxillicosta whitleyi. The sequence continues at coordinate 16,000,773 of JAPSES010000104.1, read as the reverse complement.
AGATATTAGTCACGTGGTGTATCTGGAAAAACAGATATTTTCTCATGTGCTTTTGTTTTTCATGAAAACTGTGGGTCATTGAAAATGTCTGAGAACTCCAGGCAAACTAGAGATTTTGACAGTGTTTTCATGTTTGTGTGTGGTCAGATGGAAACCCTAATGAGATTCCTAGTGTCACAGTATATGAGAAAAATCCATAAGTGTAATGTGTTTGACCTTTTGTTTATTCTAACCATAACCCCATGATCGCGCTCTATGGGGTATGTATGCAGGTTTGTGTAAATAATAACTTTTATGAAAGCGATTTGGTGTTTACGACATTATTGGAAAATGAGATGGGGGAATCTTCATTTAAATAAATACCCAGGTGTCTGTAGAAATGTTAGTTTGTTCAGGTTATTTGCATTTTCATTATGTAAATTTCTCTTTTTCACACTATAACAAAGAAAAAATTCAGGATTATTGTCTATAGGCTTTATGCTATTATTTTACTTGTCTGGCCTGGCTAGGATGTCAATGGGCTCTGTATGGAAACTGACACAAATGAATTTAACACACCTGGGCTACATCAATAAGGTGTCCCCACAAAAACAGTGTGCATGTACAGCTATAGAACTCATTTGGACCACATGTGATTTATCTGTTAGAATTCAATATAATACTCCAATGGCCTTCTGATGTCATGCTTTTGAAATATTTATTGCTTCTGGTTTGTTTTTCAGCAACACATCATTTAATTTCTTTTATTTATCATTAAAAGAGGTTATTTTGTTGTTCTTTTGTTTTGTCTTCATATAACGGTAATTTTGTGGGTTTTTTACTGGATTTTTTTTTTTTTTTTTTTTTTACTTAAATAACTTTTTCTATCACATTTATTATAAACTTTTCTTGACTTCATCACAGTGGTCTAATAATTATGTCCAAAGCTGGCTTTGTGAGAACTTTTTTTAAACTACTGAAATGAAAATCCAACCTACACACTGAGGACATTTCAGTCAGTTTTCACCTTCACATATGGACCTTCAGAGGGATGTTTTCAGTTGTGATATTGTATATATTCGCATACTCAGTACTATTTGGTAAAAGCGTATGTATATGTGTAGACACAGGAGGGGTTTGTTGGTTCCAGGATTGAGTTAACTATGGCCAAGTAGCCAGATTACTGTGGATTAACAGGCATTTAAAATAGTCACGTTATCCCACCAGTGCTTGCAGAGTCAGCTACAACAACACATTTTAGGCTACTTGCCAAATATTTGCTCAAAAGAAGAAATCATGTACCGTATAAGTGGATCTACTGCAATTAAAACGTTGCAGTAGGTGCTGCTTTTGTTTGCTGACAAGTTCACTTTATTAGCTGTGAAATGTGCTCTTGGTCCCTGATGAAACCTGCGCTAAAGGTCTTCATCGGTCAAAGAGTTCAGCCAATGCCAAGAGAGAAGCGTGACTCACCTTGTGTAGGGACATAGACTGGACACAGACTGGTTTATTGAGGTAAAAATTCATGACCTGGATGCAGGCAGACACGAGGTTTAGGATTTATTTTAGGAGTTAGATCTATTTTGAGATCACATTTGTACAAGAGATCACAGACAAACTCATTCAGGAACTAGATAGATATAAAAAAAAAAAGATAGTATAACCCAAATAAATGCTGCTAAATAAAAAAAAAATAATAATAATTGTTAATACTAAAAAAATGATAATTTAGTGCTTTTTCTGGGATTGTAAACTTCAAATCTAAGGAACTTGTGCTTATTTCTATATTATTTCAATTCAAAATTTTGTGTCAGGCAAGTTTCTTTTTCTCATTCATTCTTCAAATTATTAATTAATTTCACCAATAGTTAATAGTTTGGGCTTAAGGAAAACTTCTGTGAACTGTATTTCCAGAAAATGTGGTGTGTGACCTCCTTCTAAAGTCCATGTGAAGGTCAGAAACTCAAAAGTGTACAGTTACTTAGTGCTGTAGGGCCAGATCAAGCGAAATTGAGCATCAGTGTGAAAAATTAAAGTTTCATGTATCATTTCTCAAATAGGCTAATTTTTTTTTAGCTTTAGAACTGTGTGTGGAACTGTTTACAGAATGCCAGTATCTCTTGTGGAAAAAAATATATAACTGATTATGTTAAGTTATACTTCTGACATGATAGCCTATGTGATGTGTGATATTTCCAATCTGTGGATCTGTAGGAACTAATTATTTAACAGTACAACAATAGAAAGGTTATGTACAATCAAATTATTCGTCAAATATACTCTGCTATTAGTTGTGTATATCATGTCAGTTATAGTATGTATGTTAAATAAAAGTTTACTATCATATTTGTAGTGTTTTAGTTTCAGCAAAGTCTTTTATTCTGATATTGAACAAAGTGACAAACAGCTGTCCCTGTGTCACACCATATTTGTGTTTTATAAAATCTTATCATGCAAACATTTTTATCCAATATTGATCACAACTGTAGTTTAACATCATAGCTAAAGGCCTATGTTTTTTGTAGGATCAATTTCTTATGAGAACAGCATGTTTTGTACTTTCGTGTGAAGTGAAAAAAAAAGTTCATTTAAAGTCACTGTGTCACGCAGCAGTAATTTAAGTATTTTTACCCCAAATGTTATTTCTGTAAATTATAGCATGTGTCATGTGAAAGTACTTACTGAATCCTATTCATACATGTATTAAAAACTGAAATAAGTTATTTAGTTTAAACACTGAACTTATTGTACATGACATCTGTCCCTGTGTCACTACTTGATCTGACCCTGTAGTCTCAGTGTAAAGAAATTGTCACCTGTCTTTTTTTTTTTTTTTAAATTGACTAATTTTAATTTTAAGTGGCAACAACAAAATGTTTTTGATGCACTGCAGAACAGATACATCCATTATGGTTAATTATACACTGGGAACTAATTGTTTATTATAAAAGGCACCAAGGAGCAAAGTTTTATTCTATACAGAAATCATAGATTTACCCTGATTCAATTCAGTTTTATTTATAGAGCTCTATATCACAACAAAGTTGCCTCACAGGGCTTTACAGAATCAGTTGAATGTGAAAACAAACAATAGATAAAGTAAATGGGTTAATATCCCAGGCATCCCCTGTCCTCAGACCCTCCTTCTTGGCCGGAAGAAACTCCAAAAACCCAGTGGGAAAAGAGAAACCTGTGGGA
>JAPSES010000104.1:15984056-15997496 GCA_029822895.1 Maxillicosta whitleyi | reverse complement strand
CATCCCCTGTCCTCAGACCCTCCTTCTTGGCCGGAAGAAACTCCAAAAACCCAGTGGGAAAAGAGAAACCTGTGGGAGAATCCCAGTGAAGTTAGATCCACTCCCATGAACGGACAGGCTGATTTGATGTGGAACTCTGTAATCCCCAGTCGTGTATACTTTTGATTAGCCATCATAAGGTGTTGACTTTTACTTTTGATTGTGGTAATTAAACAGCTTACTTCAGTGAAGAAGTCACTGAAAAGCTAAAGTCACATCAATGTACGGTGATTAGAAAAATACACTGAGCTTGATAATCCAGGATTCAGCAGGGACTTTCTGGTTTTGTCCATAGGCTGCATAAAAGAGCCATGGACCACCATTCTCAAGCTTCGAGGTTGCATTTTGCTCATCTGTATTTTGGGTTTTTTGGAGCCAGCCATATTGACAGAAAACAGTTATGATACGTTTTAAAGCACCTAGCTTTGGCTGACGTATTTGGCTGGTGTTGACATGAAAGAGCTTACGTCTACAGAGACACTGCGTTTATTACATAACAAGCGGTGTGTTCGCTGATCTGTGGAGGCGGATGGACCACACATGGCTTCAGTCAATCATTATCAAGACTGTGGTATGCTGCAAATTTGGCAAATTGCCTCTCCATCCACTGGAACACAAAGTTTGTCGCCAAGATGCCACATTAGTGCAAAGGAAGAAAGTCACGGATGTGCTGAGATTTGTCCTGATGGTGGCACTTTAGAATAATCTAATTGTACAAGCAACATTAAGATTGATTCCTAAGGTGTCTGTGATTCTCTATATGTTGTACAATACAAATACCTAGTGCTATGGTTGGTTGTGATTGTATGGATATTATTCCCAGAGTTCTGTGTCTGTAAATGTGGATAGACATTACTGTAGGATTGTTTCCCTCTGGGTTATTCATAACATTGTTTGTTTTGTTCCTCCAGTGTGAAAGGTGACAGTGCAATGAAATACACAGCATCTAATCCTCAACTATAAACCTTCACTTGGTGCTGTTGCACGTAAAGGGGCAAATACAGTGTTGGAGTTTGTGAAGACAGGAGCAACATCATGTTCTACGGTTCTTCATCTGGGGCCAGCATGTCCCTACCATCAAAGAGCCGTCTGAAACGCCAGAGCAGGACCTTCACACAGGTACAGAGAGATACATGCACATATTCTGTCTAGTTATGTGTTTATTTACTTTCTATTTAACCAACTATAAGATTTTAAAACAACAGAAAGGAAATGTCAAAACTGTGTGGGTCTAAAAGTCAAATTATATGATGAAAGCATATTTTTACATGTATGTTAAATTTGACTTTGACATTTCTTTTTTTGCAGTATATTTTGGGCAATATTAAGAACCAAAGTCAAATTAGTATATTAGATTTAAGCTTTATTGTGATATTAGGGCAAGGCATCAACATGATGAAATTGAAGGTGCTCTTCAGATCAGTGTAATCAAGCTTGACATAAAGGAGAACATATACTATACCCAAAACAGAGATAGCTAAAAACAATTAATAGCAGCTAAAAATAAGTGCAAGCAGCTAAGACAAGGAAAGTATGTAAGACAAAGTAAAAGTAGCTAGACAATAAAAACACACACCTGACAACGCTAAACAATATTAAAGCAGACACGGTATAAATAAGAGCTTAATGATGGCATCAAGTGAATAATTAGTTAGTCTTATTTTATTATATGAGGCTCCTTTAGCGACTTCTCAGTTTAAGAATATTTCATCTGAGTAGTTTGGGTATTTGTTGCTTGCAATTTTTTGCAAAGTTTACTTTTTTTTTCTTGTTTGATAGATTATGATCTGTCAGAGCCTATACTCATTCAAGTTTTAGGAGATCTAGTCAAGCAAAATGTGCATACCCCAGTGCAAGTTTTGTTTTTGCTTAAACAAGACATTTAAGCTATATTTAAGAACATTTGCTTCTTTCTATTAGAGCTGTTTTTGCTGTTTCTTCTTCTGGACCTGTGTGTTGCAAAAAATATATTTTATCGCTTTTCTCTAGTGGCTCAAGGCCATAAAAGGAGTTTAAGGTTTATTCAACTAACTCTTAAGATATGTGGATGGACTGTGTTCATTTTTATTGCCCTGAACTCATGAGAAAATGTACACTTGTACAGTGTACGCAAAAACTAAACATCCTATACATTACTAAAATTCTACCAGGAAAACTGTTGTTTGCAGCATAGTTTTTAACAGCTCTCACATTTAATGCAAGAAACATGCACACTGTTTTATGAAGACTATTTATTATATGTACTATTTTGTTCTGTTCACCAGGTCTTGTACCGCACTCTGAGTTACCGAGACCGTGTCCCAGCAGAAACTGGAACAAACACCCGAGGGGACCGGCGCTCGACAACTGAACCTCCAGAGCGACCAGCGGACGATCCGGCTGAGCTCTCTACTCAGAGCTCAGCCCCCGGTGTTCTCAAGATCTTCGGAGACGAAATCTGTGCCGGTGCCAACTACAAGAGTGTCCTGGCCACGCCACGCTCCAGTGCACAGGAACTGGTCAAAGAGGCGCTGGAGCGTTATTCTCTGAACAAGGATGCTGCTCACTCTTACGTCCTGTGTGATGTGATCGGACGGTTGGAAGGGGGGGGCGGAATAGGGGGAGTCGGATGGCGGACTGAATGCTTACGTGCACTTGGGGACAATGAAAAACCCCTGTTGCTCCAGGAGCTATGGAAGCCCAGGGAAGGACACGCTCGCAGGTTTGAACTGCGAAGGAGAGCAGAGGTGGAAGAACTCAATGCCAAGGAGAAGGATACCATCACTGCTGGTGAGGAAGCGCACGCACGCACGCACGCACGCACACACACACACACACACACACACACACACACACACACACAGCAGCTGGTCTAATTCCCCTCCTTTCTTAACATGTCAAACTCAGCAGAAAAGCACAGCTCGTTAGTTCCTCTGCAGTGGGTGTGAGTGTGGAGAGATGCAGAATAAGAGCTTTTGTCATAGTCATTATCCTGTAGGGAAGATATTGTTCCTGTGTGATCACCAATGTGTTTTCATAAGGAGCTGATGTGCTGTGAAGACAGTGTGTTGCTCAGAAATAGAAATCCAGACTATTAAACACTTGCAGAAACACACCCACACAGAGACACACGAACAGTGCAATGGAAGTGCATGGACAGCTGGTCGATTGATTGAGTGAAAGCTGAATCCTGTACAACAGGAGGTGTAGATGGGTGTGTGTTTTTATGAATGACACCTCTCTACTACAGTGATGCCATATCCGTACATGCAGCTCCAGTAGCTTTTACCTCAACTGTTAACACTTTTTAGAGGCGTTCACTGTCTGCTGCAGATTGATTTGAAGTAATAATGTGTAAATAAATCCTAAATAGCAGTACTGTTGTAGCTTGCCATCTGCAATGCAATACTATGAAGCTGTCTGTGTGTATGAATTTAATGCATGTGTTAAGAATGTATGGAAACAGATTTACTAATGGATAAGTTTGCCATTGCAAGACATAAGTAACTTTTACTTCCAGCCTTATGTTCACACAAATCACATGACAACCTCACTAACATTTCTCAATGAGCATGCCAGGAATTTCTGATTGTTACATTAACTTTTGTGTTGTCTTAACTCATATATTTCTCCTGCACAGTAGGGGTCGACTGATTATTTGCTCCACTATTAAGCATTTTTACTCTTATCTGTATTGTTGTTTTTAGTCAATCTCTAAAAGTGGTGCTTTAGTTGTGATGCAGCTGCTTCAGTGTCCTCTCTCCTTATTTCGTAATTTGTACAATTTGCCTCTCCTCAGATCCTCTCCATGTGTTTCAGTTTCTTCCAAATGAGACATGAGGAGAGAGGAGTTCAGACAACAGGAATTAACAAAATGAGACATCCATGCTCAGGATATGTCATTTTAAATCAACAGTAGATGACATGTGGCACAGTTGCATAATCCGATAATTGTTGTGTGATTTAAAAATGCAATATAGGTGTTAAGAATGATTTCCAATTTTAATAGGTTTTATTCTGGCTGCATGAATATAACTCAAAATGATCTTTATTTACTAAACTTATATGCCATATACAGGTGGAGAAACACATTCACAATTAATATGTTATAGTAAACAAATAGCATTTTTAGAAAGCAAAACCTCAATTAGTCACATTAATTTCATATATTGACTAATGTTATGTCTGATGCAAGGACAACATTCATGAAAAAGTAGAGATATACCTTTAATTAATTCAGTGTAGTATTTAATGCAGTATATCTTTTTTTAAGATCACTTTTTCTATAATACAATATTGCATTGTTGCTGATTGCCAAAACTTTGTCAAATGGTACAACTGTGTCCTCGCTCATAGCTCCTGACAAACCTCCTCTCTCCTTGAGATATATTTTAGTAACTGAGACATCCTTAAAAATGGCACAGTGAGATCGATTTCCAGGTCACAGGCAGGAGAACTGAAGAGTGAGGAGATGAGGTACTAAACAGAAATAAGAAGAGCCTCATCTGTAGTTACCTCTATGTCCCACCTGCAGCATAATGGTTACACATCACAGATTAACAGCCTTTCAATACTGGAGTCTTTATTATAATCCCAAATGAATAGTGTTGAAGATATTCTTGAACAGTAATTTATTTATTTGATTTGATGGTCAGCTTACAGGCACTGCTCTTAGATTTGCCACTAGGTTTTTTTTTTCTTTTTAATTTTTGGAATAAATACATTTTAAGTAGTGGTTATTGGTCTCCACATTTGCTAATAATGCAGTGCTTCCCAACTTTTTTTGACTCGTGACCCCATTTTAATATCACACATTTCTGGTGACCCCAGACATTCAAAATGGAAATTTCATTTATTTTTTGCTAAAATTATTATTATTATTTTTTTTTATCATGTAATAGGCTAGTTTGTTATACTATATTGCAAAGGAACATTAATAGATGACATTTAATCGGTACGATATATATTATTATGGACAGAGGCATAAAAGCCATGTTCAGATTACTGCACAAAGTGAGAATTAGATTATCTTTGGTCAGAATATGAACAATCAATCCAGTTTGTATTTACAAGGCTGACAATTAATACTGAACAAACAGTAACTAAGCTATGAATTATGAAAGAGCTGCAGAATCTGAAACTGACCACAGTGAACATTTGAAAGATAAACAGAACCACAGCGCTTCAGTTTTAGCTTCAGAGTTTGTCACGTCTTTTATGTATTAGGAATGTCTCTGTCAACTCACCATATATTTATTCATTGTTAAGTTATTTTTCTATTTTATTTTATCTTTTTAATCAATTACTAGAAATTTCAGATGACCCCACATAGGGTCCCAACCCCAAGGTTGAAAAACACTGTAATAATCTGTATTCTGTGAATGCTTAAAAATGATATCAGTCGATCCCTGCTGTATAGCACTCAGGACAGTATCAACCAGCATGTCAAAATAATGAAATCATGATGTAAATGCAGTGCAAACCTCTGAACAACATCTGAAAACAAGGAAGTTCCATGAGATTAAAGTAATCTTTACTATACTTTGATTTTTCCCACTAATATCCATGCTTTTGTGTTTTTAGTACTGTATTTATAAAGCTCACATACCCAGAAGCCTCTTCTTCTGTCTCTTTACCCTTCTGTCTTTCAGTTATTGACCTTTTTCTCCCCTTGGTGTATGTGTGAGCGTGCATGCGCATGTGTGAATTACTTGTAACTTCACACGCTTTTAAGGTACTGTAGGATTTTCATGGAATAAAGAAATGCATCACAGTCAAATTAACAGATTTGTCAGGTTATTTAGCGTCACATAGTAAGAATTTTGTAGGTTTGTACCTCATCTGTCAGTCTGCTAAGAAAGTAGATTGAAACTCAAAATCTGAGATGAAAATTAAATTAACCCCAAATGAGGTCACGGGTTAATCTGATGTGACTAATGAAACATTGTTTTTCACTTGAATTTGAATACAGCATCTCATTAATTTGACAGTGATATGTTAGAGTGGAAAATCCTGTACCAACACATCTTTAATCGTGTATTTTCTTACTAACTTCTGATGTGACTCACTAAGACGCACCAAAGATACTTTTTGCTACATAGTGCATGCATGTCTTCTGGTGCGCATGTGTGTGTGTGTGTTTGGGAGGGTATTGTGTATTTGGTGTTTTGGTGAGGGGGTGTTTTCTCAGCCCCACCTCCTCCTCCTCCTCCTCTTAACCCCTCCCACCCAGCTGTAGGGACCAAAACCCCACAATTCCTGGCGGCTCTAATGGGTCGGTCTGGGCTGGGCAAATACAGGAGTTCCCCTCTGCGGTCTGGTCGGGTGGTACAGTCCAGCTCTAAAGGTGGGGACTGGTCTCAGGTAGGGTGGCTGTCAATCATTGCCATGGAGACCACCTCTACCTGCGTTGTCCACAACACCACCTCCCCATTGCCGACGATTCAGTGAGTGTGTGTGAGCGGATGTGTGTTTGAGCCATTGCATGGCCTCAGGTATTCCCTAATCATATCATTATGAGCTGCTCTGTTCACTGTTGGGTAGGTGTAGTGTTGTCAGCCATGTGTACTGTTCCATTCAGCACCATTCATCTGACTTCACTCCCAGGTTTGTTTTAACACAGCTCATCCCCAGCTCTCTATGATGGCATATTGTGCCCCCGCCCCCCAATGGAATTGGGTAATATATATATTTTTTTTTTTAAATGTATGTAGTCACACATTTTTGAGAAGCGAAATAGGGAGATACTAATTAGAAAAACAGTGTGCATGAGAAGGAAAATGCACTGGATGAATGGACTGAATACAGGACTTGCAGATTGGGTGTATTTCAACCCCACACGATGATCTCTTCCTAGCCTGAAAAGAGTGGTAGTGCCAGACTACGACTGAAATCTAAAAACAGGAAACAGTTTTCATTTTGGATGTGAACTCCAGTCTCCTGGGTGCCAGTCCTGCATACAAACCCAATCATTCTTTACAATTCCCACGTGGACATTGTTGCTCTACTTTACCTGACTTCCATTTTTGTAATTTATTAATGTATTTTTTTGTCACAGTTCATCTGAACTAGTATCAAAGTTTTTGTTTTTAATTTGTGGTTTTTAGTCCAAGGTGTGATGGACTGTTGGTATCAAGTGTCGTCCGTCGGTCCATAAACAATTTTTCAAGAATCTTCTCTGAAACCTTCAGCCAGAATCAATTGAAATTCATAGCAGAAACTCCTTGGGGAAAGGTCTACCAAGTTTGTTCAAAGAATTGAGAAATAGTGATTTCTGAATTTTTTTTTTCTGAATTTTCAAAAATTGTAATAATCCACATTGGTTTATAATGGTGCTATTACTTCAAAACAGTTGAATATATTGATATAATTACTATTGGCAATACATGGGAAGTCAGATATGGGCTCTCTTTTGATGCCATGACGTTTGACCTTTAGTGACCTTGAAAGGTCAAACAAATGTCAATTGATATCTTTAAATATGACATTAGATTACAGGACTTTTGGTCCTATTTTTTTAGTATCATTTAAATCAATAAACATCCACTTTTTTCTAATAGATTTACAACCTTAATCTCAGAAAATCCAGGTTTTTCCTTTTGTAAATTTAATACTTCATTAGGATTATAATGCAATGTAAACCCCCTTGATCAGCTTTAGTGTTTTTACCTAAATTGACTGCTAATATGCTGCCATAGCTCACACATTACTACTTGTCTCACTTAGTCTTAAGATCCTTGGTTGACTCATTCATATATGCAAATGCTATATATATTCTGTTTAAGTGCACTTTCTTTTTAATTCGTACTTTCTGCTTATTTCTGCTTTATCTCCTATACTTCCTTGCTTCTCTTCTCCTTCTCTTTGCCTTTTGTTCCTCTTTATTATTCTTTGTCTGTTCTTCTACATGCCCTCTGCTTCTTGTGTTTCATCTTTGTCTCCTTCATTCTCTTTGTCTTCCTTTAGATATTAATGCACAGGCTCGAAAGCTCCAGAGGAACAGGGCAAAAGGGACCCTGACCCTGCCCCGGTCCAGCAACTCATCCTTCTGCCGCAGCCTCAGCGAGACCAGCCTCAACCAGGTGAGACCTCCCGTTGAAGTCTAACCAGTTCCACAGATTGGTGTTCTTCACAAAACTGTTATTTCTGTGCTTCTCTACCTGTGCCTGCAGTTGGGAGTGGGAGATGAGCCCAAGCGTTATTACTCCACCTTGCCAGGGCCGTTACGGGGAAGAGAGCGTGAGGCAGTCTCCAGTGGTCGGAGAAAAGAGGAGGGGAGTCATGGAGGAGGGGTCAGGCACTCTCTGTACCAGTCTCCTCATCTGCTGCTGCTTCAGGGATATAATCGGCAGGTGAGGGCAGTGAAATTCATTGTTAGATCATGGTTAGGTCCAGTGGTCCATCTTTCCCAAAATGCTTTTCTTTGTGCTTTGTTTTGAAGTTCAGGACAGATGTGTTCAGATTCATTTCTAAAGGGTTAAAGACAACTATGCTGCACTCACCGCAGGTTAACGTTAACATGTTTCTGCCTTGGAAAAACTACAATGTTCCAAAGGTAGCCCATTAAACTGTATCTAATGTTGTTCACATTATAATTCAAATGCAATGCCATCTGACTGATGTGATCCGTATGCACAGAAGATGATGTGATGTCACACGCAGCACACTGTTTACAAAAGTAAATATGGATCTTATCAGGTTCTGCCTTCTCCAGCACTAAATTGTGACATCTGTTGTGTTTTAATGACATAAAAGTCAGATGAAATGTAACATGATCATAACCTGTCAGATATGTATCTGATTTAACACCAGATATGAAAGTGGCATGGGGCTGATTTTGGGGGGAAAAAAATCGTATTTCTGCTATTAAGAGTCACAAAAGAGCAGGGAAAAAAAGTCCGATTTTGGCCTCTTTTACCTGCAATGTGAACATAACATAAGATGCTCCACCCAGTTAACTTTAACTGTATTAATTTCATAAAGGAATTAAATCTGGGCATTTTTAAAGCTGGAACTGAAATATAAATTATCTTATGCCAAAGGAAATATGGGAGAACCACTGAAGCTGCTTTCCTCAGAATTTAGAGAATTGAGCTGCCTCTTATCCAGGTTAATTTTCTGGAACATTTGACTTTGTTAAAGACCTTCCTATTATTTGACTAGAGCTTGAGTGTTTTGTTGGTTCTGTCAAAAAGTTCTGATGATGTAACATCTTGTGCTTTATGTTGCAGGACTGCCTGGTGTATCTGCTGAACAGAGAGCAGCACACCGTCGGTCAGGAGACTCCATCAGCTCGCCCAAACATCTGCCTGTTTTCTCCTGACATCATGCCCCTGCACTGCCGTCTGCGCAGAGTGCCTGCACCACGCCGCCATGCCAACAACAACAAGGGTGAAGACATGGCGGACAGTCAGAGGTTCTGTGTGGCCGTTGAGCCTGTGCTCCACGCCACAGTTCTGGTAAACTTTTCTCGTTGTGAACGCTCCACCACGCTACGACATGGTGACCTCCTCTCCTTTGGAGCACATTACATCTTCTTGTACAAGGACCCAACAGGAGCTAAGCCGCTGCCTGCTCAGACTTTGGCACGCCTCCGCACCCTTGGGCAACTTTACGATGCAGGGATGGAGGACGGAGACGGTGGGGCTCAGACTTGTAAAATGTGTGGCTCTGTTCTGAAGGACAGGGCAGGGCAGGTGTCGAGTGCTCCGGCAGTCAGGCGCACCTTCAAACCTCACCTGGTGAAGCCCCGCAGCGGGGTCAGTGCAGTGGGGGCACCACTTAGTTTGGCAGGTGGAGAAGGAGGAGGAGGAGGAAGAGGAGGAGGAGGTCAGAAGAGGAGGCTGCAGCTGGAGTTTGACCAGGCTCACGAAGACCAGCTGTTGAACAGGATCATGTCTCTCATTGAACCTGGAGGTCTGTGCATAAATGTATGAGGGATAATATCAGGGATGTGGAGATTTTATATGCATAGGTGTGCTACTTTGTACTTAAAGGAACATTTCACACACAGATTTGTGGAAAGCTTAGGGCTGTGATTAATTTATGGTTATTTTTTGACTGAGAACAGTGATGTATAATTTTGGACCTATACTTTCACATTATTAGACTGTAGCTCTCTAAATATCCACACTAATGTACCTAGTTTCACAAATAATAGATCATTCCAGCATTTATAGACTATTTCCAGAAAAAGAAATAAAAACTAATAGGGTGCATTTGGTAACTTTTTCTGACAGAATGGTTTCTGTTTCTTCAGTTTAGGCCATGCAACTAAATCTTATAATGGAATGAACCTTGCTATAGGTTCTTGCTGTAACATACTACTACTTTATTTACCCATTTTATTTTTGTAATTCGGCTAAAACATTAGGCTCAGAACAATGGTGGAAGGATGATGTTATCAGTTAAAGTTGCTGTTTGCAACAGTTGTACTGAATCAGAGCCATGTGAGGAGTTAAAAAGCATTATTCAGCAGAACTGAGAGTCCCAATTCATCCAGTATTTTCTCCCTTGTTTGTTTGTTTTTTAGTAGAAGGCAATAGAAAGTATCAGTGTCCCAGTTTTGTGCTCACGGGTTTCAGATGGACGGACTTGTTCTATTGTTTCTGTATCTAATGAGGTTACAAGCTTTTTAGTAAGGTTCAACACGATTCCCATTAACCATTGAATTTTTAGTGAAGTGACTGATAAAACTTGTCTTTCTCTCAGGAGACGACCATAAGCTGACCCCCGCCTACCTGCTGTGTCTGTGCATACAGCACTCTGCTTCAAACTTTCCTCCTGGGAGTTTTGGAAAGCTGCTGCTTAAGATTGTCAGGAGAATCCAAACCATTGCATGGGTCAGTGTCTGTCTGTCTGTCTGTCTTAACTGTCTCGCTCTCTCTGCTTAACCCATAATGACCCAAACAGCCACTGTGACCAAAAGCATCAATTGATCAAAAATGTCTAATGGCTTCTAATCTACTAATCCTATCAATACATGCAAATGTGTAAAATGCAGTTTGTCTTTTCATGGTCATCAGATATGACCCATTTGGATATTCAGAGGCTCTGTAGTGAACGTGGAAACACCATCATTTTCTACAACATTGATTCACTAGTAAAACCCATGGAGTTGGATCAATGCAAACATATACAAACACTTACTTTACATTCAATTGTTGGTATATTTTGCTGAAAAAGATCACTTTTTCTTCAGTTTTTCTCAGATTTGATATAATTGCCTTTGAATTTACCCTGAGGTTTAATGAACATTTACATGGTCAGTCAATTACATACAGGAAAATAGATAATTTACACTGAAAAATGCAAAATACAGATGATAATAATACAGTAAATGGTGAAAAATCATGTAGGAAAAGGTTAAATGGAGAGTTGTTATAAAAGTAGCACTGGGTGTTTATGGGTTAAAATGACCTCATGTGGAAGCAGGTCAACCGTTTGAAGCCAGTTGAATAGTTAAACAGGTTTGCATATCACATGTATTGTACTGTATTACACACATGCACACATTCCATTCTAACTCTGGTGTAAGTTGTCTGTCTTTAGATTGGCATCTGTCACAACAGACAAACTTATGAGGTTAGTTGAAAGTATTTATCCATTTAATTTATATTTAATGTTTTACTTTTATATATAAAAAGGCTCTACAGAATTAGATCAGTGTCACACCATGATAGTAAGTTTTAAACTGTACCTTGACGCATTGTTGTTGTGACATGGTATCCAGCCTACAGTCTTAGGTGCTAAAATACAGCTGTTGTGTAGGTGTAATGAAATAAGTAATTTATTTTGTTACACTTTTTAAAACACTGTTCCACTCAGAATAAAATCTAAATGCAAATAAAAATGTACTCGTATGCAACATACATAAAGGAATACATATATACAAAACTAAAGATACACATATAGATTGTAAAAGGCAAACAGTGTGTTTAAAAAAGCACTAACTATAACATTTTCATCACTGTCTGACTAAGCAACGGTTTGGAGTTTAAGCTGCATAAGCAGTGTCATCTCTGGATTAAAAGTAAAAAAACAGAACGGATAAAAGGCCTTGATAAGATGATCAGAGAGGCTGGCAGCTAAAACATGCTCAACAACTCTGCTTTCAAGGCAGAGGTTAGACCACGAAGCAGTGCAGTAGAAAAACTTATTGAGTGCATACGTAAAAGTCATTTACAGTTAAGTTACTCGGGATGGATGGTTTTAGACTTTCTATACAAGCATGTTGTATGAATGTTTATTGATGGTTGGAGGGGCTGCACCGGAGCAGCCATGGATAGAATCGTAGTTTACCACCACCAGAGTGTGCATGTGAGAGTAAATGAATAATGGAACAATAATGAATAGCATTTTGGGTGCCTTGAAAAGTGCTATAGAAATCTGATCTATTGTTAATGATGATAATAATAATAATAATAATAATAATAATAATAATAGTAATAAACATGAAGGGGTGGACCATAACCAGTTTTTTGAAAACAAAAAAGGACTGAAATAAATCACAAAAAACTCAGTGTCAGGGATAAGTGAAGAGTTTTAAATCTAAGTTTAAAGAAGCTTTTGCACATGAGGACCAGTTCAGGACCACATCAAACTGATGATTGTAGTGTGGTTTAAGGATAATTGGAAAATTATATAGTTGTGTATTTCAGATATTCTAGTCTGCTATTGTGCTTTTCACAACCATAAAATCCAGGGCTTGTTCAAGATAAGAGATAAGAAGCCCACATACTCCTCCAGTAAACTGTTAAACCACATAGTCTAATCATACAGTGTGTGCTTTATGGAATGCTAGTTTTTATAAGGTTTCAGCAGGGCATCCTGAATGTTCTGTGGCCTGGCCTTACATTGTATATGCAGTGTCACTTTATATTTCGGCCAGTAGGCCAGTAAGTAATTATCATCATGGGTCACTGTGAGTGTTCTAGGTTTTGTAAATATGATAGTAGTGTTGCTTGCTGGAGGTTAGTGATAGCATCCCTAAGTGTTCTTCTCCTACGCAGATCCTAAAAGTTTAATGAGCACTTAATTGCTGTGTGTGTGTATGTGTGTGTGTCTTGCAGGAGAAGACAAAGGAGCTGGCTCAGAAGCAAGCTCAGCAGTGAGTATCACTTTCCAACTTGTGTTATAAAGAAAGGCAGCATGGGCACTCCGTGTTTGAGAACATACTGCATATCTACACATCTTCTTTTGAACTTTTACTCATTCTGTTTATATTTGTGTACATCTGTCTGTCCATATAGTCAGGACCCGGCCTCACTGTCTCTACTCAGCATCTCAGACTTGGTCCCAGACCTGCAGACCATCTTCTTCTGGATGTCCAACTCCATCGAGATCCTGTATTTTATACAGCAACGAGCACCAGCGTACACACACAGCATAGAGACACTGCAAGGTGCACACACTTATACACAC
>JAPSES010000104.1:15970154-15982507 GCA_029822895.1 Maxillicosta whitleyi | reverse complement strand
CAGAGGCTCCGTAGTTACCATGGAAACACTGTCATCTTCTACAACATTGATTCATCAGTAAAACCCATGGAGTTGGACATGGACATCAATGACAGTGGATGGAGACACTGACTTTATGACCAGTTAATGCTATATTTTACTGAAAAAGTCACCTTCTGTTCAGTTTTTTTCTGTTTTGTAATGTAACGTTTTGATAAAATAACCTTTGACTTAACTCTGAGCTTGTATGAACATCTTCTTCATCAGTGAATTAAATAATAGGAATAGATGATTTTCACTGGAAAAAATGCAAAATTCAGAGGATGATATTGTAATAAATGGTGATAAATCACTTAGGAAAGGTTCAATAAAGAGAGAAATTCATTTGGGAACTGCCACAAAAGTCACACTGGGTCCTTATGGGTTAATTTAAGAGCCGATATCCAGCCGTTTTCCATGTTTTCTTGATAACCAAAACCACTTTAATTTCTTACATCAATAGCTATAGCACTGTACTGCCAAAAACAGTGCTTTTAGGCATTCTATGTTGTTTTAGTGTGTCTGTCATGTCTGTTTTAGTCATATGATACACACAAGAGTGTGTTACCATTGTTTTTGGTGTAATAATTGGTCTAATGGTCTAATAATTTTTTTCGCAACTGTATTCTAAAAGAGCAAACTCATGTCTTAAAACCTGAATAATGCTGAAATATCCCACATTTCATAATTGGAAGAAAGTGCTGTTTAGCCTGTATACATTTACAATACTGTCACATTCATAATAACACTGGAATACTCGTTTAAAGCTATGTGACATAAAGCTGTTGCAGCTTTTGTTGTCATTATTTCTGTGACCATCAGTATGTGTATATGTTTTCTGCAGGTATTTCAGAGCGGTCAAGAGCTTCTGCAGGGCTACCAGGTTCACGCGGAGATTCAGGCTCAGATGTTCGCTTACCTCTTCTTCTTCTCCAATGTGTCACTATTTAACCAGCTAATGGACAAAGGTAGGGAGGACTCACATACACACTGCTAACGTCACGTCCATTAGACCTCCCTAAGGATTTGTACAGTTGTTGGTGTGTGTATATTAGATAGAGAGAGAGAGTGAGTGTGTGTGTGTGTCCTTGTGTCCTTGTCAGCATTTTGACAGAGACTAACCCAGATTTGTCCTCAATGCCCTTCTCCTATCTGCATTCTGCTTCTCCCTCCTCCTCCTTGCTTTCCTTCCTTCCATCTGGTGTGAGACAAAGAAGAGTAGAAGTGGGATTGAATGGGGTTGGAAGAGAGGATGGAGGTGGGGAGGGGGAGATGGGGGGGGGAAAGGGCAGAATGAAGGTTGAAGGGCTGAGAGGCCGCTCAGTTGTTGTGATGACCTTGCTAATAGTCTTTTTTACCTTGTCTAAATGCAGAAAACAGTGATTTACCTGCAGCTATATCTATGTGAAAAGCCACCTACCACCTCTCCACACCCTCTTTTTGTGTCTTTAGCTACAGACGCACACACACACACACACACACACACACACACACGCCCATACCATATGTCTTCATTAGCTGCTGGAGACAGCAGAGATCACATGTCTGGCAAAGGGAGAAGGAGAAATACCTTTTTATTCAGGCTGAAGCTTCCCTGTGCGCCCCACCTCATCTCCACTTCCCTCTCCTCCTCCTCCTCCTCCTCTCTCTCCGTCTGTCTGGCTTTCTCTCCTCTGCCTCGCTCCCCTTTTTGTCGCTTATTGATATTTCACTGCTGATGGTGTCCATGGTAACAGTGAAATGAGTTTGGAGCAGGTAAACGCTGACGTTTGCATCATACTAGACGCTCACTTTGCAACTCACGCACAAGCCCAACGACACATACTCCAGCTAAACATTCTGAAATAGACTGTTTTCCTGATAGCATGGCTGCACAGGAATACAGACTGATGAGGTGATTCAACACTAAACAGCATAAAAGAAAATCCACACAATAATACAGCTCCCTTTTTAAATGATTTATATAGGCCACGTGGCATTTTGAAGATGATAACGGTTCCTCAGACTTAAGGAATCCATGAATATTCAGAAAATACGTGATCACGCATTTCCAGTTGCAGCAAACGTTGGAATCATGCATCAGAGGAAATCCTTAAATTACAAAATAAGGATTAGTGTCTCCTTTAGAGATGTTTGTTGCTCAACAAAAATTCCAAATGCCTACCGATGATACTTTTATTTCATTAAATTTTTTAAATGTTTTTATTTATTTTTAATTTGCATTCATTCATTCATTTTGCGCACAAACGTTGTTGGAAATTCTCTTTGTTGTGATTGTTGGTTGATTATTTTTTATGCAGGTTTGACAGGGAAAAAAATCAGGAAATAGTCACTAATGCAAATTTTTGGTTATATTTCTCATCTTTCCTATCAATATATTAAAATGTCTATAAATTTAAAACAAATATTTATATCACTGAATATAAATATTGTAGAAATTTCTCGGATGTGTAGTTTATATAACCCCAAATCATAAAAAGGTTGTGTTGTGTTTTACCTTCATTTTATGTCAGTGTCATTTCATTTGTAAATATATATCCATCACTACCATTAAGGCCTATAACACAGTCCAAAGAAGTGCATGAAATTATGAGAATAATGAGTTAATGTTATATTTTTTTCAGTGTTCAGATTTGTATTCTTTTCTATTTCTATTTTTTGGTCTTTTTTTTTTTATCCTGCAGACAGTGTGCTGGACTGTTGGTAATGTCTTTGTTCTCTGTGCTTCAGACTAAAACCAGCTCTATGGTTCATAATCTCTGCTCTGTGATGGATTTGTTTGAATGTAGGTGTTTGTGTGACGTAACCACGTAAACGGCTTAGAATGACTAGCTCCTGGTTGTCCGGACCGTTGGAGAGTGTATAATGGCTGTTCGGTGTTTAAAGGTGACTGTGGGCTGTGAAGCATTATGACACCTTTTGTTAAGAGGTTAAGAGATGTCTCGTCTGTTTGCGATGCCTTACACATAGATTACTATATGCCTAGACATAAGCCTATTACAGAGGGGAGTGTGTGCATGGCATCCAAAACATATGGCAGAAAATTTGAAGGGATATGTTTGCACTCTCAGCACATTTGGTTAGCAGGGCAAAGGTGATCGCTTCATTGTTTGCCTAAAGGTTTGTATCTGTCTTAAAAAAAAAAAAAAAAGAAAGGCATTTAATAGTATGTGTTGTTTTGCATTTTCTTAGATTACATAGCATGACAGCTGTGTGACACTGCCCAAAATGTGTCTTCAACAGTGTAAATTGTAAGCTTGCATCTAAAATTGAAGATATTATTGAGCTTGTTGAAAACTTGCCTCATTGTTGTTTATTTGGAATTTCCTTTTGCCAGTTTAAAATATTTTATGTGCTCATTTTTTGTCACTTGATCTCACACAGTTTATTATAAGTGGTGCCTTTTTAGTTGTTGGATCCTAGATGAGGATATTGTATATCACTGTATCAGCATTAGTGCCAAAAAAAAAATCAAATGATGGGATACTTTATTGCAGTTGTTTGTCATTGTTTGTACCTAAACCCCCACAGAACCCAGAGCTCACATTGTGGGGGGTATTTGGCAAAGCTTAAAGAGGAATTATGACTGCAGTGAGGTAATGCAACGGCACAGAAAATGTGACAGGCCAGATTGACAAATATTAGATTAAAAGTTCTGGTCTGCTTAACCCAGGACAAAACTCGCTCTTACTTGTTTGATACCAATAAAACTGATGAAGCAGGTTGACAAACAAGCTGTGTGCTGGTTTGTTGTGCAGTAAAACACAAAGTGAGTGAGCCAAGCCCCTCTGCAGCAGTCCATTTGTATTCTGTGAGGAACCGTCCACCAGTAGCTGTTGTTATTGTTCCATTGACTTCAATATCAACTTAATTAAAAATTAATGTCCACAGGCATACAATATGCACACAAATGGAAGCGTGCACACACACAGTCTCTATTTACATTTCTCTCATTAAGAAATGAACACACTGGAGGAGAGAAATCTCCTGCTTTGCCTCTAACGTAGCGCATGTGTGTGTGTTTAGGTCCATCGCGGGGATGGTTTCAACGCTCCAAGGTGTTGCAGATTCAGGCGTGCTTGCGGATGGTCATGGAGTGGGCGAGCAGATCTGGACTTGGACATCTGGCTGACAAATTCTTCACGAAGCTAAACAGTGCAGTTTCCATATTGGCCACGTCACCCCAACAGCTTACACAGGTACTGCACACAAGCAAAGACGGACTACATTTAATAATCTAGCTTTGGTCAGGTATGGGTAAGTAAAAACAAACATGCAGGAGTTCACAAAATGTTCTCAGAGGCAGCCAAAGTTACATTTTCTTTTTCAAGAACTTTACTAGTGTAACAGGCTGATGAAGGCTTGCAGAAGTACTAGCAGAATCCCTGACTAATGTGTGCTTCACATTAATGTGGTAGTTGAAGCTGGAAGGGCTTTGGTGAAAAGAAAACTCCTTCCTGCAGAGTCAGAGTGTGTATAATACTTTATGTAGGTCGACTGTTTTTGGCCTCAAATTTCCATCCAGAGGGCCAAGGTGCTGTTTTGTGTCTTCCATCTGTATGGTTTGGTTCTGCTGCCTGTCACTACCGGATCAACTGTCCATTTGTTCATGCATGACGATTACTATAGTTGGACAAACTGACCCAAATGCATTGGCAGAGACACTCAAAGTCATTCTGCGCTGCAGATGAGTTAATTGCATGAAACTTTTAAATCAGATTAATCACGATGGTGGATTAATTTGTGTAAATTTTGACAGTTTTACTAAATATATTTTTAAAAAAAATTAAATAAAACTTCAGGGAGTTTACAGCCTTTCTAATAATCTTCACTAAATAAGCTCTGTAAAATTTTCTAAAATCAATATAGTAATAATAAGTAGAAGTAGTCCATCTTTCTCAATTTGTTATGTCAGTTCAGCAGCAGTAGATTGTGGTGTAGTTGTTGTCTCAGGAACAGCCCCAGCTTACCTGAAGGAAATACTAAGACCGTATGTTCCTGCCAGAGAGCTGCGTTCCTTCAATAAAAACCGACTTGCCATACCCCCAGCTCGCTCTAAGTGATCCCAGGCCAAACTGTTTTCAGTAATAGTCCCTCAGTGGTGGAACAAACTTCCTGAAATAACAAGACTAGCATCATCTCTCTCAGCCTTCAAGAAGCATGTAAAGACTCTCCTCTTTAAAGACTATTTACTGCTATAGTAATTGTGCTATAGTGCTATATGCAAGGTTTATGTCCTGTATTGTGAAGTCGCTTTGGATAAAAGCGTCTCCTAAATGTAATGTGTAGAAACTCAGAGACGTGGCTGCAATAGAACAAGAGGAGCATATTTTACATTCATTAATTTAATCAAATAATGCAAATTAAAAAAAAATAAATAAATAACAGGTTGACACATAAAAGTGTCATCACTTCATCAACACTTCATCTTGCACACCATGATGACAGAACACCTTGTCCCTTGTGTATGTATACCCTCACACCTGTCTGTTATCAGTGTTAATCCTTCCTCTAGCTCCTTCACTTCTCCTGTCTTGGTGCAGGTAAGCTGGCGGGCATTGTCCAGTGAGCATCCGGCACTAAAACCAGTCCAGCTGCACAGGATTCTGACCCAGTACCAGCTTACAGCAGAGTTGGGACCTATCCCAGTGTGGCAGCCCAGCAGTGAGGACGAAGCTTATATTTACAGAACAGGTGGGTCTGTGAGAGCCGGATATTGAATCACTGAACATCTGGATATACTGGTATCTGGACACTGCAAGGCTATCATCACTAGGTTCATATACTGTATGTTTTAATGTTGCTGGGTTGTTTTGTGTTTTTTTCTTTTTTAATATATGGGTAATTTCTAGTTTGAATATGTTTTACACATGATTTCACTGTGATATATGAAATTAGCGCACTACCCCTACTAGTATGTTCAGGGTTTTAGAGAAAGTAGAGCTGGTAATGAGGCTAAAATTATGTTAGCAAGGTCTTGCCATATACATCAGTATTGATATTTATCACAATGTATAGTTTGATCATGGTGGTATGAAATTCGAAAAAATATTTAAGTTAAAAAAATGGACAATAGTGATTAAAAAAAAAAAAAAAGATCTAAAATGCAGTAGAGACTCACAGAAATGGCTTAGCTTTTCTCCATCACTATTTAACGGAGTCCTTTACTCATTTACTTTTATGTCCAAGCTATAAACCACTGCTGCTTGGCTGTTTTTGTGTTTATTTCCATGGTGATAAGCCATTAGATCGATCCACATCAAGTTAAAATGCTGAAAGTTTATAATCATGACTGCCCATAAATTTGATCACCAGCCCATTTCCGGATTTTTTTACTTTGTAAGATGTGAAAGCTGTATTCAGTATGTACAAGACCGAAGTGATGGAAGCCTTTATGTTTATTGTATGTGTACACAAGTGAGCATGTGCGCATGGTTACATCACCTTGTGTGTTTTTAGTTGACCTGCTGGAGAGTTTTGAGAACCACCCCCCCATCGTGCTGCCCAGCGCCGGCTTCAGAGTGGACCTGGACAGTGAGTGTGTGGAGGACAGCATCTACAGACAGCTGCTGTACATCCGACACTACCTGTGGGGGCTGCGCACTAAGACGCAAACCCACGGCAACACCCCCAGTGTGCACACACACTCCAATGGCACCAACACAGCTGACTGGCCCGACGTCCAGGTCAGAAAGACTCACGCACACACGCATGCTGTCAAATACACACACCTAACAGTAATCCAGGCCATGTGCCTGAGCAGCTGTGGTTGTTGAGGAGTTCCCCTTAATCCCATAAATGAAAGACAAAAACCCTCTACTCCAGCCAACCCACACACACACACACAGAATCCTAGACATGGTTAAATCATGGTTAATCAGATTAGTCTTCAGGCTGTCTAATTAGTGGGAACGGCTGACTAGACCATAATCCCTAGTGTTACTGCACCCTCATATGTACACATACACCCGTATACAAACACACATATACATTCACAATATAAATATTCCCAAAAAATTCTGTGCTGACAGAGGGAGTTGTTGCCTCCGGCCCAGAGCAGTCCTCGCTCCGGGGCTCCTGGAGATGAGACGACAACAGAGACAGGAGAGGACAGAGGACGAGACAGACCCTCCAGCCAATCGCACACACACAGCCTGAGAAGGAATGGCACCATCCACCACCCCCGAACAGCCAACCCAGACCTGTCCTGTCTGCTGACTCCGCCCCACACACCACTGTACCCGGGAGGTGGAGGAGGAGGTGGAGGAGGAGGAGGAGGGCCAGTTATAGGCCACAATACACAGACAAACGGCTGCACCAGCAGAACTGTGGCAGAATGTAAGAAGACCAATGGACTCATCACCAACGGACTGGAAGGTAGGATGAATCACAAACAGGGGCTGGAAAAAAATACCAGATAAAAATAACACACCTGAGCTGTGAGGTGGAATCAGTACAAAAGCACCGCGAATATTATTAGATGACATTAGAAAGTCTCCGAAATGTCATCAAATAAATACACAAGCATGAGTTAAAGTGTGTCGTCCACGGTTTCTGTTACAGTGTCCACTTCCTGCCTAAATTTATTGTGTTTATTTCCAGTAACCTCATACATTACCACTGTAGAAATACCCCACAACATATACAATACCATTAATGGAATTGTTCATAATTTTCTGAAGTCTTTTTTTCTCTTTGGTTTGAGCATATAACTTGAACTCGAGCAAAGATATATAATTCTAATGTTATATACTGGGTTCCCATGGTATCTTAAAAAGTCTTGAATATACAAATGTGCATTTAATACCCTTAAAAAGGTATTTTAAAGGTATTAAATTTGATCTGGTAGGTCTTAAGTTATGTCACCATAAACTTGTTTACTGTGTTTAAATGGGTCTGGGAAATGTCCAAGCTGCAAAGAAACTAACATTAGGCTAATCTGTTCCACCCATGCCAACCCAACAATTTATACTGAAATTAGGAACCAATTATTGCTAACTTTGCAGCCCCTGGTGAGAAATGATTAAAGAATATTCAGCCCAACACACATGCAGCTGTTAGTCGTGCACACCCTGCCCAAGAAAGCTTCTTTGGGACTGTTTTCTGAAGTGGGCATTAACTTCTGTCCCAAGTCCTAAAAAGTCTTAAATTTAACTTGTAGGAACCATGTATATAATAATATAACAAAGACCGAACAATAATCTCCGTAAAAGGCTTGACATTTCACGCTATAGTGGAAGATGCTTTATGCATAATAATACACATTGTTATTTATATATTGATTAAAGGTGCAACTTTTAATATTTCTACATTAGGGTATAAAACAATGATCTAAAATTGTCATTACTGTGTGAAGAAATAACTGTTTTGATGTTAAGTAAAAGATGCCATTGTATTGTATAAATATGTATAGCAGTTAGCATGCTAGTCGGCTAGCTCCACTTTGTCCTGTTTCATTATACCACTAGACAGAGCAGTGTCATTGTAGTCATAGTTGACCCTCAGTCCAAGTCGTAGTGCTGCTGTTGGGGTTGGTGTCATAGATGTGTCAGAAAAATAACACATCAGTGGGTGGTGTTTGATTGAAGGTTAAATGTCCTCCTCTGCTGCGACTGGTTCATTCACTGTCACTGCCACTGAAATACTTATTCTTACGATATTGTCATCTAACTTCAAAACACTTCATCTTGATGTATCTGTAAAATCTCTTTATGACCAGGCTCTTTTGGCAAGAAACATAATTTCATCTGAAGTTGCTGCTTTTCTTTTTCCTCGACTAGTCAGTTGGTCATTTGTGCCAAAGTACGGTGAAACGCCAAAGTCAAACATGAACACAAATCATCAAATCAAGGCGGTATAAAACAAGCCACTCCATATGAAATAACAGGAGTTGTCATGGCTGTCTGCTGGCTTTGAGCAGACCTTCAGAGCTTCAGGTCCCTTCAGAATGAGCTCTGAGGGCAACATCAGTCACAGTGTAAACTTCATCAGTATCGACTGACCCTCAGCCTTTCAGCGGTTGGACAGTGAACACCAGCACATCAGCTTAGTGGTAAAATGCTGCCCCCATCTGTTGATAGCAGGAGCAAATAGTTGAACCATAACCTTAGAAATTCTGTTTTTCTTACAAATATGAGATCTTTAAGAGGTGGATTATTGAAATTTAGAGAGAACCAGACTAGACATGAATCTCACAAAATACTGAATTATTCTTTTATACCAGGGGGTTCAAACAGCCCATGGGCCAAAACCATCCAACCAAGGGGTCCACTCCAGCCCACGGGAAGAATTTGTGAAATGCAAAATTTACAGCAAAGATAGTAACAATCAAGGGTGTCAAAATAATTTTAGTTGAGGTTCCACATTAACTACATTTGATATCAAATGGGTCAAACCACTAAAATAGTCGCAATAACCTATAAATAATGACCACTCCAAATTTTTCTCCTTTTTTAATGTAAAAAAAAAATAATGTAAAAATTACTTGAAAATTACAAAAAATGTGAATAACCTGAACAAAAATGAACAACCTGAAATGTCTTTGAAGTAACAATATCCTGCCTGTTACGAAATGTTTTGTGCATTTGTAGATCAGCTGTGATGTATATACAATGAAATATTGCTAAAAAATTTACTTATTTTTCTTAATAATTTCAGGTTGTTCCATGTTATTTACATTTTATAAGGGATACGTATTAGATGTAAACATATTCAAAATGTAATTTACCTAAGTCCGGCCCACTTGAGATCCTATTGGACTGTATGTATGGTGCTGCTTTATACATGCTTTATACTATCAAATTCTCACTGAATCAAATGGTCAAAACATTTATACTCTAAATGTAAATATTTTGCTCACACTCTTTGTTGAACTCATTTACTCAGCGAACAAAATATGTATTAACACAAGAAATAACTTCATAACGGGGAGAATTGTTACCTTAATTCTTTCTGTACTGCAGCTTTCACAGTCTCTTAAATGACTCTATGGCTCACACTCTAGTATTTCTATCAGCTTAAAACTTAGATTGGTTTCTCAGGAGTTAGTGCAGACAAAACCAGACATGAGGAGGACTATTACTCACAGCAGGATTCCAGTGGGAGATTGATTGTATATATAAACTACTTAGAGCTCAATAGGAGATACTAGGGGGTACTACACACAGCAGAGCAGTTTATAATTTGGTTGTTTTTACTCTTCAATAGCCACAAACAATAAGTTTCACTGAAGATAAGCACTTGATGGTACAAAACTGAGCCGTCAGTTAATGGGTAATTGAGGGTTTTCATAGTTATATTTTTTGTGTATATATGGGAGCTTCTATGAAACTGGGTTTATTTTGGTACCCGGCACTTTACCCAATAATAAAAGAAAAATGTAGACATATTACCTTCCAGGATGTACCTAAATGATGACCTCAGACAAATGCATCCCAAAATTAATAAATTTTTAATTAAATACTGGGGCCAAAAGTAGGACCAAAAGTGGGACATGAAAAGCTACCTAGGTGTCAGTGCATTTTATCTGGAAAACATAGCTTGAAATGGTCTTATACACCGCTATAAATAAGGACACTATTAAATTTGCTGATCCTTGTGGTTTTTGTAATGTAGATATTTGGGTTTTTCATGAATCAGCGGTCTTATTTCAGGTTTCATGTGTAACCCATCGTGTCCGTGTGGTGTTACATGCAGAACCTGCCCAGTTAAACACAGATCACAAGTGATTTTGCAGTCATTTTTGTGAACACTCTGCCTTGCATAATTGGTTTGATTCCCAGAATGTACCAGTGAGAGAAAACAATTTTTTTTTTTTAATTGTAGCTTGTAGTTTTTGTGTGCTTTACCGTGTTACATGCGGATTTCAGTGTAAAAATACTATAAAAATGTATTTTTATGTGAAAAATAGTTTTTCTCTTTTATCTCTGTAAATATTTATTTTTTTAAAATAGACCCAAAGTGCTTCCAAACTTGCTTCATAACATTAGTCTACATCTGGTTTGAATTTGTAGCCCCTCTGAGACCGGTTTCATAGAAGCACCCATATCCAACTGGTTTAACAGTGGTAATAATCCAACAATGGCCTATGTTAAAATTTGGGGGATTGTAAACAGAGGTGTTACTGATGGGTTGGTTGTGTTTCTGACGTGACGGCGGCGTCCCTCTGTGCATGTTTGCAGTGTAGTGAGTGTGACATCTGCAGGGTCTTGTCAGAAGCACATGTGTGTGTGTGTCAGATTAGCCCCTCTGCATGCATCCCACTATTTGTTTGTCTTCTGCACAGCAATTAGCTCTGCCTCCTCTGTTTGTTCAACCCCCATAGCGAGACCCTGTGTGTATTTGTGTGTGTGTGTGTGTGTGTGCGTGTGTTTGTCTTTGTGCATTTGGGTGTGTGTGTCCTCTGCAGGGTGTATTAGTGGGTGTGAGTTTCCTTTCCCTGTGTCTTCCTCTGGCGCCTCTCCCCTTCCTGATGACTTGTGTGTGGTGTTTGTAGTGGAACTGGACAAAGGACCGTATGGACTGGGCATGGGACTCATAGACGGACTGGTGAGTTGAGCCTTTAGACCTGGAATGCAACAAAAAGTCATGTGATAACAACACTAACAAGACAAATGTATTTATTTAACCAGGGAATCCATGGAGATAAAAAAAAAATGTCTTTTTTGTAGGTGGCCCTGAAATATTTGAATGATGCCTGTGTAAATTCTTGTTTCATCCTTAGTGAACCGGGATAAGAGATGAAACGTTTTCACAAACCAAAGCAGTCCAGTTGAATGTAGAAATACCACTAAGGATTACAACAATACAAACACTCTGTAAAATGAACAAATACAGATGAAATGAAGTATTTAGATCAGGCCTCAGGCTTTTTAACTTTAGGTTGGATTGATCGTCTTATATCAGTTCAGTCAATTATTTATTATTTTCAAACCTTTGATGCTATTTTGATACACTCTTTCCACTTTAAATCATTTACTCTGCATCTGTCAGTACAGAGATTATGTCTACTAATGAGTGGTATATATCTCACTAGAGCTGTCCCAGTAAAGAAATATTAGTTGACTAATGACTATTAATAGAACAATAAATGAACTGAAAGTACACTGCCCAGCCAAAAAAAAAAAAAACAACAGTCACAAATGCAATATCTGACCGCACCACCTTTGGTTTTGATTCCAGGAGACATTCAGTGGATTTAACTGCACAAATAGTTCAGATAGTTCCATTCATTTACAGTTTATAATATAATTATTTCAATCTAACTGCAGTAAGTGTCCTCTCATGTCTTTAACGTCTAACAGAATGGACAATGCCAGGACTGATCAGGATCATCA
>JAPSES010000104.1:15946946-15962062 GCA_029822895.1 Maxillicosta whitleyi | reverse complement strand
GTTGATTTGTAGAATATCGTTAAAATTCACTTATTTTTACCCCACCCACAAAGGAGAGGCATGGGGTATTTTTTTTGTTTGTTAACACTTTAGCAAAACTACAGGTTTAATTAAAATGAAATTGGGTTTAAAGATTTCTTTTTTTCTTCTCCCATTCTCTTATAATGTGTGGAATTTCACATGTCTATAAAAACATCAATTTTGTTTCAGTTTATTTCAGACTTGGCACTTATATAGAGGTAACTGATATGTTGACATCAGTACATGCAGAGACATGATGACATCAGCTGGATCGATGCCAAGATACATTACAATACATGAGAGGGGCGGGGTTTGTTGTACCTGGCACCACTTGTTCAGGCAGAAGTTTTCGCCTTATTTATAGTATTTTTATATTTACACTACTTTCTCTTCATGCACATGTACAATGACAATAAAACATTTACTTTATTTATATACTTTATTTTTTGAACTAATTGGGCTGTATGTGGCCCCTGAACAAAAACACCGCTCTGTTTAGGTAGAGTACATTTCACAGAACAAACCATCTCTTACCAGAAGCATTAGCAAGGCTGGTTGCTGTGGCAACAACAGCAGTGGTGTGTTTGCCATTCTGGGTAACAGGACGAACAGGAAGTTGATGTAAACCTGGAGGCAGGCTGCGTCTATCTCCACCGTGCACTGCACCATCCACTGTGTGAATCACTCGCTCTCTGTTCAGTTGGGCTTCTGAGGGAAACATCACAAACACACACATCATGTGTTAGAACAAGTGTCAAAAATCTAACTGTGATGTCAGGCTGTGAAACTTCAGAACCATACAACGCTGTAGTGTGAGGTATTTTGGATTTGGTGATACTGAACAGATGTATTGCGAAACTGTTTTGAAATGTATGTGTTGTTATTTTTAGAATTTTTTCATAGTACTTTGCGTTTTTCATGAATGAGATGAACAACTATGCATTTCAAAAGGATTTGGAACCTATGCATTCTGTTGACAAATCAAGCAACTAGACTCAAATAATATTTCCCACAATAATTGCAGTATAAATTTTTCACCAGATCTGGATTTTCTCAAGAAACTATGAGCCTTGAAGCGATCTCATTCTAGTCTAATATTCATCATATGATTCCAAAGAAGTAGTTTAATATTAAACTAAGTTGTCATTAGATGTCGAGCGAATTTGAAGGAATCTTCTGAAAAGTCACAAAAATATCATGTTAGTTTCCTCAAACTAGTTTGGAGTGAATAATAAGGTTGTGTTGTGTCCTCAGCAACTGGCACTGTAGGATACATTACACATGGTAAAATAGAACACAATAAACAGTAATATTCTGTTGTAGTTGTCCATCTAAAATTATATAATATAATAATTTGGTCTTGTCAGTCCACATGACCTGTTGCACTAGATGTTTACAGACTTTATCCAAATATCTGAAGATATGTCAAACAGCTGAAGAATACCATGAGTTAAATGTTCGCTGCAACAGAATTTATCAGAAAAGGGTATTTCAGTTTTCTCTATGTACATCCAATCTAGCAAAAAAAAACTGTAAAAATGACCTAAAGTGACATTATTATTATCATCAACAACAACAAGTCTTCCAACAACATTAATAATAATAATAAAATAATATCTTTTTGTGAAATTTGGGACTTTTATTCTCTCATTTCACTGTTTCCATAAACCTTTTCTGGTGTATCATTTTAAAATGCACATTACATACATTTCCTTAAACCCACACATTGTGTTGATCTAAAGGACATTTGCGGCTGTACCTCTGAGCTCAGTGTTGCTGTCCATCCCTGCTTGCAGAGCAGAGCTGTACCCATTGGGGGGGTTGGAGGGTGGTAGGGCGCTGCTAACCACACGCACCATAGTGACTGAGGACTGGGCTGGGTTCTGGAGCAGGTGGATGGGCTGCAGCTGTCCACCTCCACCCGGAACTAAGGCAAGGGCTTTCCCTGGACCCGAGGGCAGGTGAGGAGGTGCAGCCATGATGACAGGCTGAGCGCTGACCGGAGATCCTACACAGAGACACATACATATGTTCAAGCAGAGCAGAGGAAAACCTGTAGACCAGGGGTCACATCCAGCCCAATATGATCTAGAGTGGGCCAGAAGAGTCAAATAATAACCTTTAAAAAATGTCAACTCCAAACTTTTCTCTATGTTTTAGAGTGGAAAAAGTAAAATTACTTTAAAAAAAAAAAGTTCATCTACAAAGTATCCTTCAAAAAAAGTGAATAACGTAAACAACAACAATCAAAAATAAGTGCAATTTTAACAAAATGGCTCAGCTTTTCATATGTACATGCACAATATAACTTACAGACCACAGTGGATCTACAAAGACACAAAACATTCAGTAACAGAAGGATGTTAAAATTTAACTTAACATTTCAGGTTATTCCTATTTTTTAAAAAGGATATTTTGTAAATGTAAATATTTTCACCTTTTACGCTAAATTATGATTCTCGTGGTCTGACCCTGTTGAGATCAGCCTGTATGTGACCCCTGAACTCAAACATTTTTGACACAGTTGATTGTTAAAATCTTCAGTATCATATTTACATTTCTCAAATTCCTGCCATGGGCCGAATTAAGACCCTTTGGTGTGTTGGTTTTAGCCCACAGGCCACATGTTTAACACCTTTGCTGTAGATGTATTCCTCCATCTGGGTGAGAGCGTGTGCTCACCTGGGGCACTCTGGGAGTACCTGAACTCAGGTACAGAGGCCAGTTTATTGGCCAGCTGCTCATGGTGGTCGTGGGGGATCGGAGACCCCTCCCTGCTCAGACACTCAGGCGTCTGCAGTCCACTGGAGGGAGGAGACAGAAGGCCCTGATGGGTCGGAGACGCAGGAGCACTCCTACAAAACAGCAGCGAAGAAGAAAGAACCTAATCAGCACAAAACGGAACGTCAATACATACGGCACCTCACTGCCTTAACCTGAACATTAGACTTACTTTGTTCTATCCAATCAAATGACAGGCAGAAACAAAAGCAGAAGAGAAGGAGAGAGGGTTAGAACAACAGTTTGGTCTGTTTTTCTTGTGTGTAGGGGGTGAAACGATGATCAGATCTGATGTTCAGCATTTTAAATTATGTGTACTGTTGTTGTTTTTTTGTCTGATAAATGCTCTTCGTCTCTCTTGCAGCCACCTCCCTGTATCTGCAGTCGCTATTCTGAGCTCTGCACCACGGTCTGGTGCTACTCAGTACAGGGTATGTGTGCGCTTGACGTCACATTTGGCCGAAGTCACAGCAGCGACACTCACAGTCATAACAACTATGTAAAGCACAGTGCTCAGCTTGAACACTCTGAAAATAAACCACTACGGCACTTGTACAGAAACACACCTTAATCTGTAGTCGGAATTCACTTCACATATTAATTTCAAGTTGATACAAGTACAAATGCTGTTATGTACTCGGAAGCTAGCTTTCTTAAAATATTAGCCAATAACATTTATCATGCTTCAAGATGATTAAGTGGTGTACAAGTAAATTATAACTCCTTTAGCTTTCTAATGATACAGTGACTCATACATCTGCTTGATGTTTGTCTCAACCAGGATAGAGAAAAGAGAACCAAAGTTTTAATTGTGTCAGTAGCAGCTGCATGTTGATCATCACTGTTGGTTTTAGTGTAGTTTTTTTTTGTGTAAGATGAGGAGAAAAACCTACAAACATGCATCAAAGAGTTTTAGATGCTTTTGAGGTTTTATTTGTTTCTCTACAGTCAGAATCAGGCACATAATTCTGTATGTGTCATGACATTGGATTCCTGGCCACATGTCCATCCATCAATTTTTCTTTAAAAAGTTGTATCACCGTCAACTCCACCTGTCAGTAACTGAGGCAGAGACAGGCTGCAGCCATGATGCTGCACGTTTTGCTGCTCAGTCCCACTGAGGGGTGAGCTCAAGTGGGAAGGGACATCTCCCTGTGTATCCTCTGTGAGGACTGTAGATGTTACAACTTACATGTTATGATGAATATGTTGAAAAAGATCCTTCACTTAAACAGAAGCTTTAAATGTATTTCAGCAAATGTGTGTTTTTTGGGTTTTCACTGTATGAGTATATTGGTTCCAAACATCTGCTTCTCTCCCAACGATTATTAATATTCAGTCAACCCCTGCGTGGATCCAGGTGACCCACTTAAAGCTGGTACCTGGAGGACAGAGGTCCGAAGGGCGTCCTGAAGCAGGCCACCCCTCTTTGCCGTCTTTTCCTGAAGGCTTGCTCCACCAGCTTGCTCTCTGATGCAGAATCCACACGCCAAAAACTCCCTTTTCCAGGCTCATCCTGAGATCGGGCCACTTTCAGAAAGTAGCGGTTCAGAGAAAGGTTGTGTCTGATTGAGTTCTGGACAGATGAAAAAGAAAGAGGTCATTGGCAAGAGAGTAAAAGGCATGTGGAAGTACGGTAACTTTAAAAACAGATATTCTTTGATAATATTTAAATCTTGTTTTCTGGATCGTTTACATCATTTAACATTGGGGAAAAAATTATATTCTGTAAGAGGATGTGCCAATATGTTTTTCAGTACCTGGCAACCTGTTCTGAATCACATAGAAGAGGTAGATCCCACCTTTATTTCAGACTAGTCTTATTAACACTAGTCTGTGACCAATATTTGAATCTGTTATTGTTTTATTTTTTTTATAGTGCAACAGGGTGGAGTGTACATGGGTTTGGGTATTTTTTTTTAAAGTGGTGACTGTATTACACTTTTGTAGATGACTTGATGTCTAATAAAAACACTTTTAACCAAAAAAAAGAAATTCTTTGTTAATATGAGATTTAAGTGGTAAATTTAAGTCATGAGTAAATAACTGAGAACCACTAGCAGGTCTGAACTGTTTAAGTTTTAAGATTAGGGATGCACCGAATATTCGGCCACCATATATTTGGCCAAATATCCTTGGCACAAATGGTGGAATAAACAACAAGAAAACAAATTCCACAAACAGAAAATGCTGTCAGTATAAGGATCAACTAGTGGTCAATTTGTTATCATCACCAACAGTCCAGAGTTTTGGTGAGTATACCATGAAGATTTCCTGTCTTTTCTAATTAAATTACTGTGAGCCCACCAGCATGGGACTGCTGCCATTGTGTAAAACTAATACTAAACTGCTGGCACATCTTGATCAAAAATAAAATGGCTCAGCAGCTGGAATAGTGTTTCCCCTCTGAGGAAACTGAGAAAGCAAAGTGGTGTTTGAGTGAAAGACAGTGGTTTGGTGTTTCACTCAAACACCAAAAGAATAATGAATAACAAAAAGTGAAACTGAATGGGGTAATAAGTCAGCGTTATTTGGCCTGCTGTGTTCTGGCTCAGAGAATCCTGAGTAGAAACAGTTCAACATCCAAAACTTCCTGGTTCTAAAAGTCCTATGATAGAATCTAGAACCATATGAAAGCCTGTAAAATGAAGCAGCCTACCTGCCAGCCCTTGTCTGCAGTGCGATAGTAGGGGTAGTGTTTGGTGATATGAGCATAGATGCCACTGAGAGTCAGCTGTTTGTCGGGCGCAGAAGAAATGGCCTGAACGATCAGCTGTGCATAGGAATAAGGTGGCTTGGACTCATCCTGCACAAAGAAGACACCAGAATTGACATGAACACGGTGCACAACAGTCATCCTGTTAGCAGGCTGATGGACATGTGGTCTTTGTAGGGTTCTCACCTTGGGGCTGTCACCACCCGCAGACTCCCCTCGCTGCTCATTTCCTCCTCCTCTCTGCTCGGCAATGCTTCTCCTCTGCTCAGAAACAGCCTTGGCAGCATATTCAGCTGCTAACTGGAGGTCAGAGGTCACGTTGCGTCCATAGCGATACCCTGATGATCCTGCCCCACGTGGACTGGCTGGACAGGAGTTCGAAACACTGAGGAAAGTGAACATAAACAATCCATGTTAAATAAAACCACAGCTAGAACAGTGATGATCTCAAGAAATAGGCAGAGTGCCGTGATTCATAATTTTCTCAGCGTAGGTTACATAATCACCAGTGACAGTTGTTTCCTGTTTGTGTCATCTGTCTAAACATTAACAGAAAGGAACTGAATCCATGTCAAGATCAAGTTCAGTTTCTTACAGATGTGGTTTACAAATGAAACCCGCCACCCTCTGAAAAGGTACAAAGTGCTTTTCACCACAATAGACGATGTTGGTGATAAACACTTCATGAATCATTTAACATAACACACGATTACAAACAGACATAAAACAGATAAAACATCACAAATCATCAGAAAAACAACAATTAAGATGCTAATTCCAAACAGCTCATCCTTCTGTGTTTTTGTGAACTTTACGTTATCCACTTGCAGAGATGTGCAAATAGCATATCCCTTGATATTTATCTCAGCCAGTCTTTTTTTCTCAACTATTGCACAGATCTGCAAGTGTTTACCTCGTCCCACTGTAATTCTAATATTTTCTCTTTACCCACTGTGCTTGTGTAAATAAATTGCCTGGCGGCTTTTTCAGTCATGAGCTCAAGTGAATTTTATTGAACGTTTGAGACTTTAAGTGTTTTTATAGAAGGCCACTAAAACTCTGTTCAGTTTTATGATGTGAAGCCTACACCGGAAAAACAAAGGAAGTAAAATAAAAACATTATACATTGGGTTGAAAACAC
Organism: Maxillicosta whitleyi; assembly: GCA_029822895.1. NCBI lineage: Eukaryota > Metazoa > Chordata > Actinopteri > Perciformes > Neosebastidae > Maxillicosta > Maxillicosta whitleyi. Next base: position 15,955,403 of record JAPSES010000104.1, on the reverse strand, counting down.
TGTTATTTAAAAATAAACTAACAGTATGAAAGTCTAATAACAGCGCAAAACAATAAGTGGGAAGTGCAGCTATTTCTAGTCCATGTTTTAATTTCATGCATGATGATGAGTGAAGGCTTGTAATAATGTATGAAAATAAATAAATAAATAATAGAAACCACACATGAATATTTCTCAGTGTGAATAAACTCATTTTCAACTGCTTGGAAAATAACAGCAGTTCATCTCCTCAGTGTTCAAACGTAAAAAGTATCATGAAACACAACAATGAGCAAAAATACTCATTGTTATATTAAATATTAACTAGGGTTTATCTAGTGCTGCTGAGAGACAGAATACAGGGAAAACTCAGTAACTTATTATACAACACACACCTGCTTCTGTTAGCAGAGTCAACAATGGTTTCTGGGAGAGTCACTGCGCTTTGATTTGGCTGTATGTTTGTGTTTGTTGGCTGGAGGCTCAAAGTGAAGCCTGCACCGGAGAATAAACGAAGACCAACAGAATCTATTAGAAAAATATTTTGAATTCTGCAAAATTACTAATCATATCACCAAACCAAATTAAATAAAATTGTATTATACAGTCCAAACTCATAACCAAACTTATCTCATGACACTTTATATTAAATGAGGGTTTTAGTTAAATTTAAGTCTTCTGTTTAAGATCATTGTGAATGTAGTTTAAGACCTATTACTGTTCTCAGACCCGACCTTTCTGAACCTGAAAGTTGAAGTAAAGCAGGGCAATATAACCAAAAATATATTCATTTTCACTGGAATCTCTTAAATGTACCCTCTATAAACACTCTGAGGCTCTTTAAGCAGTGAACCATACAATGTAAACTGTATCCTACAGCAGTGGTTCCCAACCTTTTTTCCTTGGAGCCCCCTCTACATGTGTATAAGACCAGCAGAACCCCCTCACACACATACCTGTACACATTAGAGCCAAAATGTAGTAATTTCTTACAAATCTTTAACTGAAAGAATTAACATAATAGAATGCCAAAAGGACTAACTGAGGACATTTGAGGGCAGGCCATGTCTCCCACGTCATTTTTTTTTTTTTTACCTCTATTTCAGTTGTAGATAACACTGTCCGTGGGAGCTGCAACACAGTACTGCTAACAATTAATAGTTTTTTTTCATCTCTCTCTCTCTTCAGTTTACCCTGCATACAGACGACTTGGTTTTTCTGACCTTCATTTTACGTCGCCAGTGTACAAAATCCAAACAACAAATGCAAGGACATCAAAATATTTCTGAAAAATCTCACTTAATGGGAGTAAAGCTTTTAAACATAGTTAGCATTTGCCTTTAGCAACCTGATCAGGGTAGGTCTGCGTATAATAATTCAAAGACATTCATGGAACACTTTTTTCCTTTAACAACCTGTTAACAGTAGGCCTGTGCACAAAATGCACAGATAGACGTAATGCCAGGACATTCATGAAATATTCCTGAAAATGTTAAGAAATAAACATTAATAAGCCTGACAGTTTTCCTTTAACAACCAAACAGATGCCTACAAAGGAATAAAATCGCTCTGTCATAGATGTCCTCATTTAACTGAAACAGGTCAGTTTTTTTCATATCCACATGCACATCATGTCAACACAGGTTTTGGAACAGCTGTACACAGTATGTATAAGCATTATATTAAGAAAATACAGTAACAATATCAGCTCCTTCCTTGTTTTTTTTTTTTTTTAACTGTCATTTTGTTCATTCCTGGCCACCTTGGGCTTGAATACCTGTGAGCAGGGCTGTGATGTTAGGTACGATGCTTGTGACAGCCAGTCTAAACTCCTGGTGGACAATGAGTCTGTTGTGTGGTTTTGTTTTTATTGTTACAAATGCGCTGAAGGCAAGTACGTAGTGCTTAATCGGAGAATAACCCTCGTATCATCAGATCGGAGGTGCAGCGTGCTTAATATTTTTAAATGCGGACTAAAATGCATTTCCAAGTGGGTTTGTACAGACTTTGATTATTCCATGAGATGAATTGTGGTTTATTTATTTATCTTTACTTTTTTTTACTTTTTTTTACAGCCAAAGTCTCACACCCCCCAGGTTTGGAAACACTGTCCTACAGGACTGTGACAGACTTTTTAAAAACTATATTAAATTATGGTGACATGTGAAAAATCCACACTGATTTAGAGGTGGTACCAAACTTTGACATATACCCAGGAACTTAAAATCTTATGGCTTTTACCATCAAACACTAAAAAATGCCTTGTCACGTGGCATGAAATTGTGAAACCTGAAGAGTAAATGTGATTCTGCCAAGATCTAATAAACAGTGTTACTAAGGAAAACTCACAAAAGCACACATTTTGCCATTAGCTGCCTCTAGGCTCCACTGTCTATGAAAAGACTAAATGATGTTAGGTGAACAGACACCTTCAAATGTTGAGGTTGTAAAACTATCTTGACAAGTTGCTGAAGGACGTGAAACACACACCTCAAGTATAAAATATATTATGCAATTTTTTTGTTTTAGTAAACTGCATGAAAGAGCATAAAAATACAGAGGAGGAGAGTGCAGATTCTGCAGTTACGTGTAATGTCTTTTTTTTATATATAAAAATAAAAGTCTATGTAAGGAAGTAGAAGCTAGAAATATTGTTGTTTTCTCACTGGACACAGCTGCAACTAAAAAGAGTGGAGTTTGATGATGAAATGGCAGTGTTTTTTCTACATGGGTGAATTAGATTACAAAACAATTACGTTACTTACAATGTTCAGTTTTTGTTGATGAAAAACAATCATTAGTGTAGCTACTGACAATAGAAACTGGAAAAAACATGTGATTTCACTGTGGCTGTTTTTTGTCTAAAAACAGAGCTAAGCTAAAAGAGCTATAATGTAAACTATCAGCTGCCTCAGTAAACCACGCAACTATTTTACATTGGCTGTCTAAATAAACAACTCAAATTATTTGACTGGAAAAAAATGTATATTAGTATAGTACAGATATGTGTAAACAATGAGCTTCACACTTTATTCAGTGACTGATACAGTTTGTGCCTTTGAGGGTTTGGAATGTATCATTCAACTCACAACTCCTTTAAAATGACATTTATATTTAAAAAAAAAAAAGAAAATGTTATCAAAGCCAGACTATAATATCAGGAATAGTATTAATAATCTCTGAAAGATACTCAGCCCTGTACAAATTCATCCAGTACTCTAACCCCTTCTAGGCAAATGATAAACGTTATTTTGCAGTTTTACTACAGTGTGATACATACAGATTTACAAACAGAAATGGATTTTTAAAATACTGGTAATCATGTAATCTTACAACATTAAATTAACTTTACAATCCAAATTAATTATGATGTCCTGTGGAAATTTAGTAAGACATTTTAAGTCCTAAACCTACTGAATGATTGTATTTTAGACTTTTTCCAGGACTTGCGCAAACCATGTTGTATCTGGCTTGGGGCTTGTCTTTGCTCTTAAAACAACCCTTTCCTTTGCTTGTGCACATGAAGCATCGTGAACTCTGGCAGCAAGACAACAATGTTCTTATAAACAGTACATTTAAGCTGCCAAACAGGAAAAGTGACTCTAAGCATCATGTGAACAGACACTGTTTGTATTTAAAGAGGAGCATGTGCTTGAACACAATACTCTGCTGTTTCATGTACTGTACGTTGGCTCACTTAAGGAAGGTGGCACAACAATCTGCCCGAAAAAGGCCACAGTGGAGTGAGATGCACGAGTGAGCGCCTTCATCGAGTGTGTGTGACCATGTGCATGAGAACAGGAGCTGAACACCGAGTGGGAGGGGCAGGGGGGGCTCCAAAAAGGAAACCACGAATGGACGGAAAAACAGCCGACAGGCAAAACAATCCACCACACAGCCAATCACATGCCTCAAAGCTGCAGCCACTCCATATAAGGCAGGTGCTCATGGGCTGATATTGGTGGAGATGCATGATGTAAGAGCTAAAGCAGACCAGCAGAGGGCAGCGCACCAGACAGACCAGCTGCACATGATGGATTCAATAATAGAGCAGTGATTTCTCCAACATGTGTTATCAAAGCTTATTAGAGTGCAGCTTCGTATCCCAAACAAAGCAACACAAACTCTGAGACACTGAGCGAATTAACCCATGAAAAGTAAGGTCAAAAAAATAATACTTTCCAACAAATAAATGCAAAAATCATTTCAGTTGTTGTCTCTACTACAGAGGTTTGTAGCACAAGTATTATTGGTCAAAGTTCATTCACTTCTATTTAGTCGATCAGTTTGGTTTTATGAATGCACTTGGCCTGGTTTTGAGTGACTGACTAGTTTTAGTGTACGTTTTATTCACTTTTACTTAAGACTTGGGGATATATTTAGTTAATTTGATTAGTAAATGTTACCTTTTTTTTTTTTTTTAACCTAATTTGACCTACTTTTTTTTTTTTAAACAATGTGGAAAATACTTTAACCATGAAATCAAGATTTGTGCTTCCTCTGTAGGCCTTTGCTACTGAATAAAAACATTAAACACAACCTGTTTGCATGTTGTAAATAAACTAAATTTAAAGCATCTTTGTAGGCAAAGCTTTTGTTATTACTGCTTATTACACATAATCAGTGTAGATTTATTAAAGAAAATTACTGAAATATTTTATCTTGAATTCAAACAAAAACATTAATACAACCAGGAACCATATCTAACACAAACTGAGGTTTACTTTTTTGGCCATATTGTATTTTCAGTTCCAAAGGTTTTAACCATGTCAGGACCATAACTATCAAATAAATGAGAGAAAAAGATAAACACTGATATTATAAAAGAACTAAAAACCTGAATCAGTCAGAAGGCAAGGAAACATTTCTGTATTACACCTTTCACATACACATAACATTTTGACCTAAACATAAGTTACAGTTTTTGCTTTTATTTAGTTTTGGTTTTTAATTCAAGTTTCATTTTATTTTGAAAAACTGATTAATTTTATTCTAGTTTTTTCAGAGATTATGAAAATCTTTGCTTTTTAAAGGGTGTAAAAAGATCAAATTAAACAGCGTGTAACATTAAATTAAATGTGATTCACAAAACATTGGTTATAAATTGTCTTGCAATGTACAAAACCCTTTTATTTTTTGTACATTATTTTGTACGTACATTTTCATTTTTGAGCCATTAACACTGGTTCATTGAGGGAAATTAATTTTATATAATTTTATTTTTGATTTCTCTTTGTTCTGTGTAAGTGGTAAAAAAAAAATTGTGGAAATAATTGGAATTTTCCAATATACCATAACCCTGGAAACAACAGTGTAAGTAATGTTTTAGCTAGTAACACTACTACAGCACTTAATATTGATAAATGGTCATAAATCCTCCTACAATCATCTGCTGACATTTAATTCATACAAGAGATTTACCAGTATCTTTTCTACAAAATAGAGCAAAGTTATGTTCTACTCATAGATCAGAAATGTGTAAAACAAGGAGTAAATACTTCATGCACTGATTACTTTTATAAATTAACATAATTTGACTGAGCGATATTTATTATTAATGTAAATTAAAAATTATTTTTCAAGTGACTGTTACACAGTACTAGAAAGATAAACACTTTCCTACTGTTGCTTTTAATTTTAATTAACACAGTCATTCAATGTATCCAAAAACAAAAGACAATTATAGTGACAAAACAATAAAGTAAACCATTTAATTTAGTCTCTCTGTCCTGGGAGCTTAAAAGCATCCACCAACATATGTATTCTTATTTCTTAATGCTTGATCTGGACAACCTGCAGTGGATTTCTTTAGTGTTTGCATTGATCACGGTCCACGTCTGTGTTTGTTTTTGTGTGGATACCTGATGGTGCCTGTGGGTGAGGGCACTGGAGAGCCAAACACCTTGTGATCTTCATGCTGCTGCATTGTGGGAATGCTAATTTTCAGAGGGGAAATGTGAGGAAGGAGCGGCCGGGCGGGAGGAGAGGGCTGTTCCTTCTCTCGCTGCTCCTCGACCTCCAGGAGTGACATGAACTGGATCTTTATGACTGTACTGGGAAAACGAAACACACACCTGACAGGACAGATACGTAAAAGCCACAAAATGGGGGGGGGGGGGGGGAGAGAGAGAATGAAGAAAAGTTAATAAAAGTTTGTATTCAATTTGTTCATTCACAAAAAAAAAATGCACAAAAGCCATGTACTATTAATTTATTTGGTACACAGCTATTATTTATTCATGATTATTTTGTAGACCAATATCAACAGGAGCTGTTTTGTTGTTGTTATGGTACACATTTATCTACACATTTCTTCATATATAAAATACATAAGTAACAAGCTACAATTAAACCTCACAATCATACGCCACCCGCAGCCATTCAATATGCACTTTGACCAATAAAAAATAAAGTGACTCGAATGGATGAAATTAAGTTTTTTATGAGAGATGGAGACAGACAGATGTTTTTAATGAAATGTAAATTATCATGATCCGCATTATTAAAGTAAATCATTTCAAGTGAGAAACATGTCATCTATAATGATACATGTTTGTCTGTGTTTTTAATGTTTATCTTGATCAGTTGTAACTGGAATGTAATTTCTTTGCTCTTGTGCAATGACAATAAATCATTCATTCATGTCCATGAATAAAATATCCATGAATAAAATTACATAAAATGACAATACATTTTGCAAGTCTTTTAGTTGGTAGTGTAGACAAAATAAACCCAGAACGCATACTAAATGTATATCACTATTGTTATATCACCAAGCCTTATGGACTGGTTTTATTAGGAGAAAAGTGCTGAATTAATATCCATTTCAATGATTTTGCAGTGAAAGTAACCTTTGTGATATAAAATGCCAACACTTCATTTTATCCTATTAAACATTTGCAAAAATTTTGTCATTATTTGGCCATGAATTCTTGAGTAATGGGCATTAGTGTGTTTTGTGACCTTGACCTTTAACCACACAAATATAATCAGTTCATCATCAAATCCAACTGATCCTTAGTGCCATATCTGACAAAACTCCACCCAGGGATTACTGAGATATCGCATTTACCAGAATCATTTTGGATAACATGAAAATGTAAAAGAAATTGAACCATGGCTAACATTGCCATGGAGCCTCAAAAATATACATTTTCTGAGGCGTTCAGTCGGTAAGTGACATTTGATGCTATCAATTTATTAAAGTGGCAAAGATAAAACATAGTATAAGGAGTCACTAGCTCTTATCATGGCTTATTGTTTTGTTTTGACAAAACCTGCTTTTAAACACATCCACAGCAAACATGCATTTTCTTTTGACAGGTCACGACAACAGTAGTGGATACAGTTGGACCAAAGCAAAATCACACCTCAACAAAAACATCTGAAAATAATCACATGGAGGCCATTCAGCAAACATTTTACATGTCAAATGTAATGACTAATGTAGAAATAATGCAAGTTACTCATTACTCACAGGAGGTACAAATGTTTTTGTTACCGTAGAAAAGACTTAGACAACACCCAAATCTGTCATCAACTACCGGATCAGTACCAAGTCAAAGGGAGCTGAACTATGGCAAAATTCACACATGGGACCTCCCTGAGGAGGAAGCAGCGGAATAAACATCCACAAAAGATCACAGACATATTGTACTCTGGATTGACAATAACTGTCACAAAAGAATCCAATATTTGGCAGAAATAGTCTTTTCCTTTCTTGTCTGTTTATGGCTAAACAGATCCATACAAAGACTGCTTACGGCTGTACACATGATAAAACAAGAGCAGTCCAACAATTGAGTCTCTATGCAAAATGTGAAGAGGGTAACAACAGGCCAATATCAACTCTGGAATGGCTGTTGAGATGACAGAGACTCAAAATACAACCACTGGAGCTTATTTACTTTATCATCCCCATCTGTTGAAAATACAATGCAGGGGGAAAAGTGCTGCAGCTGGGAAGTGAGACCAAATAGGGTCCAATAAAAAAAAAAAAAAAAAAAAGAGCACTGCATTTAGGAAATGTGCCAGCAAGTAGATTTTGTGTTTCTGAGCAGTTCCAACTTGAATCAATCCATTGACATTTGTGAAATAGATACAACATAATTTCCCATTCCACTAAGGTTATTAATGCACAATTGGGATGATCTAATAAGTCACATCTCATAAGTGTGAAAAAAGTACTATACCGACATATGAAGTGTCATTAAAGGGTTTGTAGGGGATTCAGGTTTTTGGTCATTACAATACTCCTGCTGCCTCCCTTGTCACACAGCCCTTCGGCCAAACGTTCGTATTTGGAAATGTGTGTGGTGGAAATGGCCTTGGTGTGTATCTTGTGTTTACTCCATGTGCGCCTGCAATGAGGATGTCATTTCAGCCTTCGCTTCCTGTTCAGTCCAGACACACCCCCAAACAGACTGAACAGCCAATCAGAGAGGATTAGGGTACAACCCCCCCCCCATCCCCCGCCCT
>JAPSES010000104.1:15920093-15931527 GCA_029822895.1 Maxillicosta whitleyi | reverse complement strand
CGGATCACCCCCAAAAGTTAATCATTTCTTCCTTGTGCCATTGCCAATAAATCCTGAAAATTTCATCAAAATCCGTCGATAACTTTTTGAGTTATGTTGCTATGTAATTATGTTCACAGTGGTGGTATGGTAAACTGGTAGAGGATTTGATCTTTGACCAACAGGAGAAACCATTCACGATGTTGCATTTTGTAATTCCTGTGTAGGCTGATGTTCTACCCACAGACTACTTACGCCTTTGCAGATTGCACGTACTTAACTTAAAATGAACCAATAATAATGAACGTGACCATTATCTTTGATGACATTGGGTGATAATGAAGACACACTAGCTACTTTGGCTAATCCCTGCAAGTGTCATGGTTCATTTCATTTACAGCGAGCTGAAATATTGTTCTCATGATGTGATCAATATCAATATGAAGGACTTGTGAGTAGACTGTGAATGTGAGTCCCACAATGTAATGGAACAAAAGAAAAAAAAAATCAGCTTTTCACTGTAAAATATCATCAAAGATGTGATGAATTAGAACTTATGATCAGGTGCTGTGTTCGTTTTTCAGATGCATACAGTGAGAAAGTTAACAGGAATATATATTAATATTAAAACTGGATGAATGTGTGACTTCACTGGGCTCTAGGTCATGCACTTTAAAAACAGGCTGTGTATAATCAGAGAGAAAACGTAAGCAGTATACTTGAGTACTTAGAGTAAATAGCCTATATAAATGCATACCCAGTCACAAAATCTGTTTAATGTATTCCAGCAGCTTGCCTTCAGCCCATAACTGTACTGGACAGGTGCTGATACACTCATAACCTTTCTCGCACCTACAGCTGCTCGCTTTAATCTGACTCTTTCTAAATCACTGCATATCATTCAAAAATATGTTCATATGTAAACATCTTGACAACAGCTGAGAGGCAAAAAGTAAAAAGCAGAAGCTCTGTTGACAAGCAGCCATATCCGATACACATCTATTGCAAGGTTACACAGCCTCATGCATTAGAGATGAATCAGAAGAACCTGAGTGAGTGGAGAACACGGATATTTTCCTGAAGAAGCACTCATTGACAATCAACCACCTGGCTGCATAATCATGCAGTGAGTGTTTCCATAGTCCTTTCAAACTGTATTCAAACTTCCACAGGCTCAGACTGAGTGGACATCATGTCTAGGGAGAATTTTCTCTGTGTATGAGTCAATGTGTGGACATATTTAGGTGAAATTACCAGTTTGTTGTATTTGGCATCAGTGTCATGTCACCTAATTAAGTAAAAACACCATTAAAATAGTGGCTCATTTGCATTTAAAGGGCCAGTGCTCAAAATGACCTTTCTGGTGTCATTACTCAGAAATAGTGTTGAAGTTGGACCTGTGGAGTTGAATTAATGAAGAATTCAGACCCAGGCAGAACATTTACAATTTATGTACACCACAGGGAAATGTTTGAAAATGTATAATTCCATTTAAAAAAAGCTAAATATCACTCCTATAAGACTAATCAAGCAACTCAATTCCAGTGTCTGCTCAAAACCAAGAGCATTAAATCACTTTAGGCTTTTCATCAGTGTTAGTCACGTGTGTCTCAAGACTTAGAAATGATGTCTTATGTCCAATTTAAGTCACTTCATGTGACTGAAGTTGCCCCTCCTCAATTATCGGTAATATTACCAGTGGTTTATTCTTGTTGTCAGTTATGTTATTCTTACTTTGACGTGTCCAATGTCTTTCCAAATATTCACTATCCATTGTCTTTGGCTGCAGAAAGCCCTGGCTCACATAGATTCTACTTCTACTGTCATCTGTTTTACTTGGAACCCCTGTAAGTGATCTGGAGGTTCTTACTTAAATACTTCCTTTGTGAATCAGATTTCAGGGTGAATAGAAGCTGTGATATCAGTCAGGATTTGATTGACAGAGCTGTGTGACAGCTTGTTTGTCTGCTGAGTCAAATGTTCTGAGTTTGTCTCGTTAGTAAAATACGTTTTTTCCTCCTAGCAGGCAGGTCTAAGGTAGTCATGCTTAATAGATCTCTCCAATAACAATGCAAAGTAACGTTCTTTCACAGAGCTAGGATATGCTCACCTTTGAGTCCTTAGGATACCATGGTTGTTTGTCCAAATATGGTAATTTCTGGTTCCAGAAAGCCAGAATGTAATGGTAAAATCAACTACTGACTTCAGATCAGTGATTCAGACTTGATGTTTAAATATATACCATCTGTGGTTACTTATCATTGGAGAGTTGTGATTTGGTGACAGTGTGGAGCAGCGGTATGACATCATACCACTGGTAAAACTGTTTGAGCACAATGTCAGAGGAAAACCACTGATTATCATGTCTTGTAAAGTGATACTCTCAGGTACACATCTCTGACTTTTCTGTGACAGAATGGATATTATTGGTAAGAAAAACTACCAGAATAATGACTACTGCAGCTAGGAGTGAAACATTTGTGCTTGCTGAAACAAAAACCAAACAAATCAAAAACTACCCTTATGGCTTAAAATATGGCAGAAACTGTAAGCAAAATTTAACAAGATGTCATTATTAGTTTTCTGTTTTGTCAGTTTCTGTCACATGCACCCTCGTAATATGGCGGCTGTGGCTCAGTTGCTAGAGCGGGTCGTCCAATGACCGAAGGGTCGGCGGATTGAATCCTGTCACCAACTGTCCGCATGTTGAAGTGTCTTTGGGCAAAACACTGAACCCTAAATTGCTCCCAGTAAAGCCTGACAGCACCTTGTATGGCAGCAGCCACCTACTGCTGTGTGAATGCGTGCTTGAATGGGTGAATGTGAGGCTTTGTAAAGCACTTTGGGTGCCATAAAAATGTGGAAAAGCGCCATATAACTATTGACCATTTACCATAAAACAGAGTGACCCAAACATTCACAACTATCTAAAATTAAACTGAATAGAAAGAAAAACTGAGAAACTGTCACAATCTTACATGAAGTATAATACAGATAAAACCATTATGTACACAGGTATCTGTGTTAGTTATGGGCATAGGACTGAGAGCAGGCGGGTTGATGCCACTTGGAAGGGAGAAACTGAAAATGAGTCATATTGTGTCTTGTTTCTGTCCTGTTCATGAGGATGTAAGGAATTTACTTTTTAGTGAAATGTCCTCCATTTACATTGATTTCTTTTGAATGCATGGCTATAAAACCCCCGATCCAAACTTTGGAGAGAAGACACAATGTTCTATTTAAGACTGAGTTAAAAAGGAAGGTGATAAAATGTTAATGAAATGTAATGACATGCGACCACGGCAAGTTTGTGCAATGTTGTGGGCTGTTTTGCAAAGTTGGCAGTTAAGTCCTTTTACAGGTCAAAGCGTTTCTGTTGAAAATCATGAACTTTTAAACACTCCATTTACACTAGTAAAAGATGGAAAAGACAAAAGCATCTGGCAATTTTATTATTTATTAATTCAGCTGAATAGTATGTTGTTTTATCTTTAATGTCCTTTGTGTGGTTTGAAGTTATTACATATTTAAGAGCTTTTTTGGCTACTCAATGTATCTAAGCGTGGTACAAAAACTAGAATGACAGCCAAGAGATACTTTTATAAAAAGGATCCATTTAGCTATTATACTGAAAAGACAGCACTACAAAGCTCTATAAGCTAAATTTACAACGTCCAAAGTTGGAAGTAGCAGCTTACAAGTAGCACTTGAGGGCAGCATTATACCATCCCTGTCCTTATGTGCTCTCACAATAATGAGAAAGAGAATAATTCATCCATAGGCTCGGTTAAAAATCTAAATGTATTACCTTCTGCATGAACAAGGTGCTTCCATTTGAAATATTTTACTAAAAACCTAGTAAATAGCTTCTGTAATACCTTAATATAATGGTTAAAGACAAAAATCCAGGACATGTTTGTAATCCACTTTAGTGGTGTTTGGAGGCTGTAATTTGGTATTCAATAAGAGTGTGAGAGCATAAGGATTATTGGAACAAAACCGTTTCTAAGCTGTCATGTCTGATTATGATATGATTAGATGAGTTCAAAAACCTTAAACGGATTTTCCATCCATCTCTTTTGATGATTTAGGAAGTTTATTGGTGATAATACGCAACAAAATGGGGTGGGTTTTGTTTTAAAATAGAAGGAAACATTTTATTTTGTCATGTTATGAGTACACGACACACTAACTTGACAGATAATTTGTGAAAATCAGCAGCGTTGACGTGCACAAGTCAAACCCACAGTGACAGCATGAGCACATCTTGGTATTACCAGTTACACCTTCCACATCATGTTCATTGTCTGTAACAAGCACACACGAGCCTTTGGGTAAATTGTTAAAAATACACCCTTCAGTTATACCTGCTGTCTGCGCTGTGTTAAGAGAGTGTTAACTGAAGTCAGAACCTATAAATTCATTAAATATTCTCTCTTTGCTCTATTTCCCCCGTCTTAATCCTTAACCCCCTCTGCCTCACACTCCATCCTGTGTCCACCCGTCTCTGGTAATTTCAATGTATTCCCTCGAACCCTTCCCTCTCTCATCAGGATTCTACAGGGATCGCTTGCTCGTCTCATTCCTTCACTCGGCAAATATTACTTTCCCTTCTTTCTTCTCATTCTACCCTCTACTCCTGCAGAAATCAATGTGTCTAAAGCAGGACAGATAACCTTGTGTTTGAAGTAGTAAAAGTGAGGGGGTGGGACAGGGAAAGGAGTCCTGAAATCATTAAAGGATATTCAGATTCTTCCTCCAACTTAATACTCTCTTCTCTATAGGACACTTGAAGGAGCAGCAGAGTGAAACCACTTTAAGACAAGAGCAGAGACATTTAAAACACAGACAGTAACGGTGCTGTGTTTTTTATGGCACAGACACTCACATTGTGCTTATCATAGTCGGTGCATAAAGAGCCGACGCAGCCTCAACTCGTCATCTGCTATTACGAAACCGAAAATTTGACATTTTGGCATTTGCAGAAGGGACAGGATTAGGAGACAGCACATGAAAGAGACAACTCAGGTGGGATGTTTTGGTGACAGAGACGGACAAGATTTGGACGAGTACAGAGGAAGGATTGTGAATATAGTGGTAGAAGGATGATGAGGATGGAGCTATTTATGGATGTGGTGAACGAGGCCATGTGGGAAGAAGATACAGGGGAGGAGGCCAGATGGAAGAAGATGATTTGCTGTGGTGACCCCTAAAGTAGCAGTGGTAGTAGTAGTAAGTGACCATATTTGGACTGGGGGGGGGGGCCATGGTACAGATAGCTGTTTTTTGAGCCATGGTTTTGGTTTAATTCTGGTACATGTTTTGTACGTAAAGACAACAGTTTTTTTTCTCCCAAAATGATATTTTTATTTTGCGTATCAGCTAAAACTGCATTTCACAGACAAATTATGTCACAGTATTGTATGTCTGTGTCAGAGTCCTGCACCGGGTCGGGTACCAGCGGGTAACAGAGTAGATTGTCATGTCTGTGGGTCTCTCTCTCTCTCTTTTACTATCTCTCTTGCTCTCTCTCTCACTCGTTCACCTCTGACCTTTCGGTCCTCCCTGCCGCTTGATTAGAGACAGGTGCCTCTAATCAAGCAGGTACTATATATGCCTGTTGCTCCTGTGGTGTCTTTGCCGGAACGTTATAGCTTGCTTAACCTTCTAGCGTACTTCTCAGTTTTGTCTGTTTTAGTGTTTCGACCTGTTTTCATGTTTTGGACCTGCCCACCGCCTGCCTTTTCGACCTCTGCTTTGACCCCTGTTCCACTGATTGACCATGTCTCTAGTCTTCTCCTCATCGGATTCCCTGTGTATGACCCCCGGACCAACATCGACCATGAACTCTGCCTGTTCCTTGGAACCAGTTCACTGTGTATTCAATGTAGATCATTTGAGTGACTTTGTGATTTCATGTTTTCTTATTATTGACCTGTGAGATTGAACAATAAACAACCATTTACTATATTCTAATCTGACTGGTCTGCATTTGGGGTGTCTGTCTGATTTGTGATTTGTGTAGGTTGGGGTATGGGTGTAATGTTCGTGGGTACGGGAAGGTGTGGATTGGATATAAGAAAAATTGCAGGTAGCGAGTTGGGTTGTGGTACTCAGTGCTGCAGGTATGGACAGGTCAGGGTTTGGAAAAGTGGGTCATGCAGGACTCGGATACGTGTTGAGTCTTAAACTGCTTCTGTATTTGTTGTCTGTCACTGAGGGGTGGAGCTTCCTTGTGCTGCACGCTCACATGCATGTCCAGAAAGAGAAAAAGAGAGAAAGAGACAGAGAGAAAGAGAGAGAGAGAGAGAGAAGCTGTGGCCGTATACTGTGTGTGTGGTTGCTGCACAGATGAGAAGTAACAGTGAAGCAACTTAAACCTTTGTGAGTTATAAAGCCAACCCCCCCCCAATCAGGGACAGGCACACACTCTCAGTGGCCTGTAAAGCAGTATATAAAGAACCACCATAAAATCAATTGTGAAACTGAAAAAACGTGGTCCATATGGATGCAGGGCGCACTGAACAGTACGTGGTTTTCCCAAGTACCATTGAATCCCTAATTTGGACAATGGTGGGATGAGGGTGGAGCTAAAACCACACAAATTTATCAGGGTTGTGCTACCACTAACTCACTAAAACAGCATCCACATTGCTAATAATATCATGTTAAACACCATCAAGTAATTGCAGCTACTTGCTAAATACTAACACATACATTTGTGACTGATAACAGGAATATCAAGTTTATGTAGTGCAAAAACAGGCTAATTACTGGTAGCTCCCCTAATTAACAGTCTAGCTGCCAGAGCACACAGTAAGGTAAGCTCTAATAAGGTCTAGTAAACTGTCTATGCTGGTGGAGGTCTGAGAGTGGCTTTTCTGTTGATGTTTGCTAAGTCTGTTTCTAAGCTAATTCTTCTAATGGTGCCTACATCCTTCATAACAACCACTAAACTGAATTCTATACAGAGGACTGGTGTTAAAAAACCTAATGTTGTTTTTTTATATAGTGGCAACATTACACAACTGTACTTAGAAACTGAGTCAACTATTATCAAATCAGAAGTAAATTCAACTGTTTGACAAATGTTAAGAGAGATATGTGCATGAAAACAATCAATTCATCAAATTTTATTTATATAGTGTCACATTATAACAAAAGTTGTCTCATGACTAGGGGTGTGACAATACACTCAGACCACAAGATGAGACTATATCCGGTTCATGAGAACAAGAAGAAACGATATTTCACATTACTTTTAAGAAAACTAAAATGACAAAATATATGGCTGGACACACAAGTTTTTTTTATTTTATTTAACAGAGTTACAATTATATATAATAATTCTAATCACATATTAAGTCAGATGTGATTCCACTGCTCTACTGTTGATACAGACTTAGAAAAGTATCTTTTCTTTTTCTACAGCAGTATGAAACAGCCTCAGGTTAATTTATATTTTCATTTAGTTTTTGATTGAACCAAGAGAAGGTAGATGCACGAAGAAGGCATATATTTCCAAATTCTGGTCATTTTTTCTCTGATTTTAGAGCCTCTGCAGCTAAAACGAGTAATGAAGTTTTATAAAAAAAAAATATCCTCCTGATAAAAATGTCTAGATAGGAAAATTATATAAAGAGAATAAAAAAACACTCCCTGGCCTTGTCTGTAAACATATTTCTTCTTGTTGTGAAGTTGGACATTTTAACACAGGGTTTTTAGAGTCAGCCTCGAGGAGCTGCAGGCTTTTGCACTGCGGTGTTGGTGTCATTTTTCAGCCCTGCAGGCTGCCTCTTGGTGCTTATCTGTATGTCTGGGAAATGTTTGTCTTCAATGTACCTTTATGTGTGTGTGTGTGTGTGTGTAGTCCATGTTTATGTTTGTCGTTCTGTGTGTCACCTTGTATCCTTGGATGAGTCCATTCTGCGTCTCGAGGGGGGGTGTATCCCAGGTCACTTCAAGAATGGAGGGAGACGCAGCTGACACTTTGATCGACTGAGGAGCCACCGACGGAGCTGTGGGAGGAAAGGTGTTTGGTTCAGACACTGTGCATGTGCAGCTGGGTGTCAGAGTGGGAAATAGGGAAGATATGTTCTACCATACCAATTAGAATGGGCCTAAGGCAGTACCTTGTAACTCCACTGTACCACACATATGCATGAACACTCAGTGGTGTGCACCTAAGGCTACAGAAAAGGCCATATCACCCCATTTCATCATCCCCCTCCAGCCCTTTTCTGCCTCCCACTCCCCCTACTTATCCTCACCTCTCACTCCTCTGCATGTGATATGTATTCCCTACTAAACTCTACCAAAACACACACAAGCATCCATGCACTTGCACACATGGTGAATATGAATGTAGCAACAGTCTGATAGTGGGAAGGTGAGACTGTGAGTGAAATTACAAAAATACATCTGGGTGTTACTATCATAACATGTGTATCTGTTTACCTGCAGTTGTGTTTGTATGGTTTGCAGCTATCATACTGTGTGTGTGTGTGTGTGTGTGTGTGTGTGTGTGTGTGTGTGTGTGTGTGTGTGTGTGTGTGTGTGTGTGTGTGCGTGTCTGTGAGAAGATATATTTGCACTCCTGTCTGTGTAATGGATCCAGGATTTGACTCTCTGCTGTGAGTTAAACAGGGATTGGGCATCCACTACAAAACAGATGACCCCTGACACAGCTCTTGATAACATTTGGGTGTGTGTACATGCATACACACATACACACACACACAGCGAATATTAAAAGACTAACAATGTGTTCTCAAGGGGTTACAAGAGTCAGAAAGGACGAGGACAAGAGCATCGCACAGGCCTGGAGCAGCAGAAACCAGACAAAACAGACGGACTGCATAATGATTTACACCCAAGGCCCAACTTCAGCATTTTCCAATGCATCCCATGTCCTTTCAGCAGATTAAATTTGCTCTTTTGTCATGGGACTGATCTGTTGGCATAAGAGCTCAGATTGGCTTTATGCCGAGCCTTTGCAGATGAAGATTGTGTGAAATGACATAAACCTCAAGCTACTAACTTTGGATTGTCAAAATGCTATGGTAAGAAGCAGAAGAAGAGGAGGTTGTATCTGACTACTGAAATAACAGCAACAACTCAAAGGACAAAAGTGCTTTTATGTTCCCAGAATGCAACAAAAGACAAAAATGTGTAAGAGTCAAGAGAAGAAGCAAAACTCAGTGCCTTTCTAGCTGTTGTGTGTTTGTATTTGTTCTGTATCCACCTACCTGCCTCTCCAACTGACACCTCAAAAGGTGTGGATGGGGGGCTCTCTCCAATAATATTGTAGCTCGTCATTACAATCTGGTAGTGTTTGAACTTCTTTAGTTCTACAAAGAAATAAAGAAACATAGGATTGAATAAAACAATAATGAAACATGCAAATAACCATGTATTGCCTGCACTTAAGACTAAACCAGAACATAAAGAACCCAGAGGGTTTATACGTTGGCTACACTGAAAAGCAATATACGCCTCTGGTTCACAGATGTGTAGTGGAATGCGTCTTTTTATTACTTTTGAATGTCAATGTGGTGATCACACCTTTAAAACAGTAACTCTTCTATATAAAGACATTTGATCAAGAGCATGAGCGCTTATCAAATATCATTAGGAATTCAATAAACAAATGATTTTGAATAACTTTTCTGAACTTTAAACTATAAGTTAAACAGAGAAGGGTTCAAAATCTAAGCTTCGTGCACATGTGCTCACATAAAATATGTACATGAAGTTGTTTTATGCTGGGACCCAGTCTTTGGATGATGCCAATAACTCTATTTTTATACTTGTGACTGTCTCGGTTACTTATATCCAAGATAAAAGACCGTACAGTGAAATCTATGCAGACGACTTCAGTTTTACAGTGAAAATCTACAGCCCTTGTCTTCTTCTGTTCTGATCTGATCCACAAACACTAGCTGCTGTTAGCTTTGAAACAAGAGTTGGATAAAATCAATAAAACAGACTTAAATATAAACTTCATGTATCCACACAAGCATGTGCAAGTCATACATATTTAAATCATATTATGACCCATTTCTGTGTGAAAGGCCACACACACATCTGGTGTGAAAATCTATAAATAGAAGACAGATCTGTCTTAACTGATCATAGTGTAGGGTTGCAGCCGCTATTCTCTGAAGTGTGTATATGTTACATATCAAGTGTAGCCACAGCCGTACTGTCTTTCAGTCTTAAATCACTTACGAGTCAACTCGAACTCTGTTAGGGAGGCACTGCTGACTGTCTTGAAGGTGCTCTTGGCTTGGGGGGGGGAGAGAAATACAAGTTTTAAGTTTGATAAACATAAATTCCAACATTAAATGAACATTTAGTGAAATGACAGAGTTAAAAGGAGCTAATATACACCTAGACATATAAAGATGGATTATAATCAGGCACATTTGAATCTACACTAGAGTTAAGTTTTATGCATTATCAGAACACTTAATATTTTATATCACTATCATATTATTGCAGTATTAATGCATTGTTTTTTGTTTTTTTTTTTTAAATAAAAAGAATGATATAGATGCAGATTGTGGCATCATGAACAATAAGGATAAAAAAACCTCTTAAAGTACAGTTAGCAGTAAGCCTTTGGTGCTCACGATCTAAAGAAAAATACAATCTGTGGTATATTATAGTATATTATAGGTATGTTTGGTATCTATAGGTATTGTAGGTATGTTTGTTCTATGGTGAATACATCAAACACCTGGAACCTGAATTGTGAATTAAGTTAAACATTTCCAGGATATCTTTCCATTACCACAAAGTCTAACAATCACATGCACAAGTCCAAGAAATACATCATAAAAAAGTGAAGGCGTTTTCACACTGGGCTTCCAGATCTGTGCTGTACCTGCATACGTTCACACCTTTCCCGCAGATGTTGCTTCACAAGCACATACTGCGGCCCACACCAGGGAACGAGTGGGCTTTAGAGGGCTGAAACAGTAGGTGGTGGTGTGGAAGGAATTCTGTAGCTATCCAGCAAATGCAGAAGTGACAAACTTCATTTTTATTGTTTCATTTCTATACAATATTAAACAAACATAAGGGTCATTTGGGATACGCTGACCATACAAAACCTAACAATTGGGTTTTAGCAATGTGGTGATGTTTATCATGACACTGCTGTTCTTGAATTCTCAATCTGAGGGTCAGAATCTCCATCTCAAATATTCTGTTCATAACTTGTAGCTGGTGGTTAGTTATAGGAGATTCTAATCTGCATAATTTTTTGGTAATAGCCTTTTTACAGGCTTCTAATAGTATTTACGTCCGCCAAGGAGGTTATGTTTTCACCTGGGTTTGTTTGTCTGTTTGTCCGTTCATTAGTTAGCAACATGACTCAAAAAGTTATGGACGGATTTTGATGAAATTTTCAGGATTTGTTGGCAATGGCACAAGGAAGAAATGATTAACT
>JAPSES010000104.1:15902458-15919993 GCA_029822895.1 Maxillicosta whitleyi | reverse complement strand
AATTCAACCAACTCTTTTGCTGCTGAAGTGTTAACAAACAAAGAAACCACACCAAAAACAATGGGTGGGTGGGTGGTGGTGGTGGTGGTGGTGGGGGGGGGGTGTTGTTGTAATAATAGTCTGCTCCTTTTCCAACTGAATGTTTCTCAGTCAAAATGTAGCAAACAGGGATAATCAATAAATAATGGTGTTAGGACACAACTACTCTGGATAATACAACCACAATTCTCTCTTCCATCTTATTAATTAGTTTCACCAAAGTTTTTTTTTTTTTCCAGATCTAGTCACTATGTTTGCACATGTTAAGTTCCAGTCAAAAACACTTTAATATTTGTTTACATTTAATATTTGTCTAATTGAGTTGGATTTATCTGCTGTATCCCTACACTGTTTATATGAAGTGCATGCATATTAACACTGTACAGTAATTATTTGCTATATTAATTTATGAGTAAATTGTCATCTTAGTTTTTAGGTTCTGCTGGGTGGTGTCTTCTGTTCAGTTGAGCGATTATAACAAGATGAAGATTTTGAGATGCTGCTCCTCAGACACAATAATGGGCTGAAGTGTATTAGGGAGGTTTAGCGTCAGTTAGGTTTGCTGTGTATTTATAATAGATAAGGTCCCTTTTTGTGTTATTTGATTATTTTGTCTTTTTGTCACCTTCTTATTTAGTTGTTGTTATTTTGAATATTATTTTTGACCTTTTTTTTATAGGCTTAGGTACTTCATTTTTGGCTCCTCTGTACACAGCAAATATGGGGGTGTTAAATGGTCAGTGACAGTGTTAAATAGAGAGTGTTGGTGTTGTATTAACACCACCTTGATTTAAAACAACACTGTGTGCAGTGTTTTTCTGTTGTTAAAACATGGTGTTGAAAGTGTTAATTTTACACCGCATAGTGTGGACACATATAGACACTTTATGGTGTCAAATTAACACTGGCATATTTGCTGTGTACCTACTTTTTTGACACTTAAATCCTGTTTCCTCATTGCCTTTTTGTTTATTCCCTAACAGTTCAAGGCATATTAAATATTATACTAAAACAAAATGTAACTGACTATAGCTGTAAGCTGTCCACACTACACCAACCTGTAGAAGTGCATTCTTGCAGCTGCCGTGGTTACCCCTGCCTTCCTGAGTGACTATAAAATACACTGCATAGTCTTGTCACCTCAATCTGCAGCATTTCCCAAAAGGAAGCATGCCCTTTGCACATTTGAAAATGATTTCACTGCCACTCTCCAAGCATCTGCATTAGAGGCACTGGGTTGAAATATATTATACAGTGGACATATATACTGTATTTTACAGTAGACATTGTCTGATTTGTTTATATATAGCACATTTCTTTTCCACAAAACAGACTCATTTGAGTTTTCACAGTCTGTGTTGTACCTAAAGTTAAACATGGTGGTGTAAGTATCATAGTTTGGGTGCTGCTGGTACTCAAGAGCCCACATTCATTGAAGGGATAATGGATTTCACCATGTACCAGAACATTTTGCAGGAGAAGATGATTTCCTCCCTGTGAAACCTTGTTCAAAGAGCTATATTTCAGTATGACAATGACCCACAGCATTGACCCAAGACCATTCTGAGGGAGTGGCAGTGTATTAGGCAGTGAGTTGTGCACCTGTGATTTGCATGGTTTGTAAAAATCACAGCCAGAAAAAGCATTGTCATGGGTATTACCGCGTTGAAATGTAAGCTTTTGGTAGTGTTGTTGTCAAGACCAGCTGGACCAAGACCAGAGGGTATCAAAAACAAGACAAGACCAAGACCCGGACACACTAATGGTGCTTTCCACTACATGGTACCGACTCCACTCTACTCGACTCTACTCAGTATTCCTGTGGTGCTTTTTCACTTACATGGGACCAGCTCGTCTTAGCTCAACTTGTTACCAAGTTGTGACCAATCAGTGTCTGACGTCAGAGTCGTGACGTCACGTTTCGGTGTTGGTCCCAACATTTTGGAACCTCGACTGAGGGGGTACAAAAAAACTAATATCAGGTCCCAGACTACAGGTCCTTTTTCGTAATGGAAAAGTCAAATGGCGCTTTTCCACTACATGGTATCGGCTCCACTCTACTCGACTCTACACGGCTCTACTCTACTCTGTATGCTTCTCCACTTACATGGGACCGGCTCGACACATTACTCCTACACGGCACGTTACTTCCGTGTCGTCTGCTCAGAGAGTCGCTGAAAACTTGTTCGTTGCGTATTTTTTCATCTGGATTTTTACGTCTGCCACCAAAGACTGAATATACGTCACCGTCTATGGTGTAGTTTTGTTCTGTTATCATGTGGTTTAATATTTCGCTATTCACTGTCTTACTTCCGCATCAGATTTTTGTAAATCGCGGCTCACACAGAAAACGGTCAGACCAATCAGTGTCTGCAGTGTCGTGACATCACGTTTTGGTATCCGCTCCAGGATTTTGGAACTTCGACTGAGGTGGTACTAAAAAACTAGTATCGGGTCCTAGATTACAGGTCCTTTTTCATAATGGAAAAGTCAAAGAGCCGTGTAGAGTCGAGTAGAGTAGAGCCGGTACCATGTCATCACGTCATGACTAGTTAAATCAAATCCATGTTATGTTTTTGATTATATTGTCCTTGTGTTTTTCATTTTAAATCACCCAGATGTGTCATAGTTAGACGTTATGCCTCCATTTCATGAATGTAATGTTCCCTCTTGACCTGATGGAAAATAATATTCTCAGCTGTCCTCTACTGTAACTACTTCATCAGAACTTGTCAGGGGAAAGAGATGAGGAAGATGTTCATAAGTCTTATACCATGTAATATTTTTTAAAAATAGATGCAACTGATTGGCTGCATTTGAAGAGGGTGCGTAATCAATAATGATACTATTGATGATGAGGTTTTGGAGAGTTGAGACTAAGACAAGACCGGAATCAAATGAGTTGAATCTGTGACAAGACTGAGGCCACAAAAACATAGGTTGTGAGAACTACACCACCAGCGGTTGGACTATTAGAGCGCTTTTCAGTGGGGGGGCAGTACCCGCATAAAGACCCTATGTAAAGTATGTATGCAAAGTCGTTTTCAGCTTTTATGCCCGATGTAATATACCACCTATACCACTTTTTTTTTTTTTTTTTTACACACCCTGTTCTTCCATTTCTGCCTAATACACTGGGGAGAGGCCCAGCATCTTGCCTGATCTGAACCTGATCCGATACTTATGGGGCATCCTGAAAGACAAGACATGTAAAGATCAAGTGTCCAACATCAGGCAGCGGAGCTATAGTAGAACAATTCACCAGAGACCTGTGGAACTCTATCATCAAGGCTGTTACACAAATGATTGACACTGGTGCAGACTGCTAGTAACTGCACTGTGAGGGTATACTGTTAACACTGGAAAACTAACAGAGGAACATAGACGAACAGAGAATGTCCACGGAATAATGTATATTTGAAGTCAGAGGAGCTGTTCATAAAGGGAAGGTGAAAGAAATGCAAATGGAGGACTCATATTTAGGAACTAGTAAGTCATCTGTCCTAACTGCTCTGTTTTCAACAGTCAATGGACATAGAACAAAAACAAACAAAATAAAGTGAAACTAGTGGAGCAAACAAGGTGAAGGTCTGTCCATACCCTGGTGCATTTCTCTGTCAGAGGAATAAACCACTTGTCTGCACATATTGCATGTTAAAACAGTACTTGCTATTTTACAAACCACTGCTGGGGTCTTCAGAAGTTGATAAATCATACTTAATGTCATGCATTGTTTCATCAAACCTTTTTTTTTTTGTGCCTCTGACCATAAAACAAATTAACAGACTAAAAAATATAATAAAAACCATTGCAAATTTCTAAACTACAATAATTCTTTTGTTTAGAATTAATACCTCAACCTCGATTGAATGCGCTACCATCCAATTTATAGTTTGCTGATACTATTTTTACAGACAAAGCAGATTTTTCCCTTTAAGTGCTATTATCTGGACAATGTAACCTTGTTGTAATTGTGGCTTTGCATTACTTTAAGTACCTACTTTTATTTCTATATTTTTGCCAAGTACTCCTTATGCACTGGAGTTTCTAGATGTCATGTCATCTTGTTCTGTAGGTAAAATGTCCCAAACACTAAAAAGGTCACCCTTTTTTTATCTCGTGCCAACGTTTAGTGTCTAAATCAATCGATTTTGTGTGTCCGACTTCACACTAAAGGCAAGTGCTTTACTTCAGCTAACTTCATTTGTTTGATAACTTCCCTTTGATGACAACTCATTCCACTGCCAAGGACAGCTGTGCAGTGGAGTTCATAAAATTATAAAATGCTTAAACTTCATCTGACCTCTATGCTGTGTTGGCTTCCTGCAATTGTTTTAATATAGAAAAAAATGACTTAATGGGTGACAGAATGTAATCTCTGATGCAAATATATGCATTTGCTGAGTTAACACAGAAAAAAACAAAAGCAAAATACCAACAACATAATTAAGGTCAGCTCGTATAATCGATCTTTCTAATGGGAGACACATTTGAATAGACCCAGTAAAATTGAAAGCATTAATCAACCACTAACATTTCAAAATGGCTGGTTTGCAAGACAACATATATAATTTCAATGTGTTCTTTATGTAGCAGTTATAATTATGAGTACACTCAATTTCAGAATATTTCAAGCCTGATCCTGACACTTGATAAACATGTATGAAAATGTTCTGTACTCATTATTTCAGTCTGAAATATCTTGATCATCATAATGACAAACTACAAGCACTCTTTCTTTCTCACACGTCATTGCTTAATGGGACACTGAAGCTGAACATGGAGCTATCATTGTTAAAGGTGAAATCAGTAATTTTCCTGCTCCTACCATTCAAAATATATGCGGCTTATTAACCGGCGGGTGGTGTGGTGTGAATGTAAGATAATTTGACCCTACAGTGCTTTTTTTAAAAACACTCATTTTTGCTCAGCATTGCATGAAAAGAGCAGCTCCGACTATCATCCTTATTGCACTTTGCATTGGTTTGCTGCGTACTGAATGATGTGTTGTTGTTGTTTTTGTCTCACAAATCCAAGAGATCCAAAACGCACTATGATAAACCACATGAGGATGTTCAGTCTTCTCACTGGACTCTCTAAACCAGCTGCAAAACAGCTGCAGAACATGCAGTATGCTGCTGCTCAGGTCCTGACTAGAACCAGGAAGTACGACCATATTAGTCCGTGCTCAGGTCTGTGCACTGGCTTCATGTGGCTCAGAGAACAGACTTTAAAACAGCTCTGCTGGTGTACGAGTCTGTCCATGGTCTAACACCAAAGTACATCTGTGACATGGTGGTCCCATATGAAACATCTTGCACCCTGAGATCCACAGCGAATGGTCTTTTGCTAGTGCTCAGAGTCAGGACTAAACACAGTGAAGCTGTGTTTCAGTTCCATGCAGCTAAAGTCTGGAACAGTCTTCATGATGATGTGACACAGACCTCTGCTCTGACAGTGTTTAAGTCCAGGCTGAAAACAGTGCTGCCCAACTGTGCACAGAACTGAAAGGGTTCTATCTGCACTCTGCTCTTTTAAGTTATTTTTATTGATTATTATTTATGTTTTATTGATTGTTGTTGTTGTTTTAATGGTAATTGTATGTTTTTTAACTTGTTGATGCAGGATCTGACATATTCTAAGCACATTTTAAGTACATCAGTCTCAGGGTTCATTACTGTTTGTCAGGGATAGCCTTGTGTCCTCTAACCTTAGTCCTGGGTCATGGAACTGTTTTAGTGGGTTGTCAGTAAAATACAAATAACAAGTGGTGGTGCCAGGCACAACAAACCCCACCCCTGAGCTTATTTAGCATGAATCCAGCTGATGTCATCATGTCTATACATGTTGCCGATGTTGTTGCTGAGTGTATCAATTGTCTCTATATACATGCCAAGTTTGAAGTAAATTGAAACAAAATTGATATTTTTATAGACATTTTAAATTTTGCCCATTATAAGAAAACAGGAGAAAAAAAGAGATTTAGAAAATTCAAAGGAAATTGAAACTTTGACGTACTTTTGCCAAACTGTTATAACATCTATTTTTGGTCATTGGCAATTTATAAATCAAATTTGTTGTGAATTAAACCAATATTTTGCTGCAATAGGTTTTTTAAATTCTACCCATTATAAGTAAATAGGAAATTAAAAAAGAAAAAAAAATCATAAAAAATTTGTACTTTGACCAAAATGTAATCAGATCTATTCTCAATCACTGACAATCTACAAACCCAATTTGATCTGAATTAAACCAATAGCTTTGCTACTAACGTGTTAACAAACAAACAAATAAACAAACAAACCAAACCAAAAACAATATTCCTTCCCTCCCCTTCAGGTGGAATAAAAAAATATGTGAGTTGATTTTCTTGAATAAAATAAAATCATTTATAAGCAGTGACCTCACCAAAGATATGTGAAATGCATATGATGTGTATCTGTTGTAAAAGCTGTAACCACTTAATAATATTAGAACAAGACAGATCTAATGACAAAGACATTGCAAAATGTTGTGGTTGTCATTTTAATACACCACCTGTGGCAAACAGTATACCCTCACTGTAAAAAAAGACAATACATGCATATGTGGGAAGTAAAACTGGGTACTGATGTAACAATTGACCTTTCCTGTCAATAGTCTGGTGCTTTTTTTAAAATGCTTTAAGTCCATTGCACTTCTATACTTGGCAGACAGCAGTAAACAGACTCTGAAATACAGTCTGTTATCCCAATATTTTTACATACATAAAAATATACTTTTTCATATAATTTTTTCATCCACATTTATGTCTAGAGTGCTACAAACCTTCCATAACATTAACATCAAATTTGACTGACATAATATATCAAAACCAAAACTATGAAAAAGAAAATAAAGTTGAAAATAACATGAAAATGAGACCTTATCATGTGACTGTTTGAATACAAAGTAGATAAGAAATATGCATGTTTATATACATGACTAGATAGTGTTTTAACCTCTTCCTGTTTTATCTGTTTTGTCAGTAAATTCATTTTTTAAGCACTACATCCATCTGTATGAATACATTTACAGTAATATTTACATAACTCTGTCAGGATCATAAGTTACTATTACAGAGCTGTACGGATTCTGTGATTATACAGATTAATTTAGATCTACTGTATAGGCTATTTTATTTACAGGTATTTTGTCTTAATGTTTGGACTATCTAATTAAATCTAAACAGAAAACTGACATTGTGACTTAGCAGTGTACAGTACATTTTTACTAACTGTCTCATTAATGATGAATCTGAAAACTGTCAGGATTGTTCATAACAGCTTCAGCTTCATGCCCGAGAAGGATGGTGGTAACTTTGAAATATCTAGTGAAATTCTTTGCACCAAAGGACATCCTGTCTGTATAATTGTTTTATAAGTGTCTGGGTGCCATTGTTTTGTCCACACCAGAGTGTGTTAACTCTATTTGCATCTGCCCAGACAAACAACATGGACTAAAAGCTGCAGGTGTAAGTGTGCTGGTGAACCAGTCACAGCCCAGTTTACAGAGCCCTGGAACTGCCAAACCAGTGGATGCACTGCAGGTATTTACTTACAGATGTTGATGCTACATGACCTTTTCAAGGTCTTGTTTAATGAAGTAAAGCAAATGTCTAGAAGCACCGTTTAAGGTCGTTGTTTGGATTCGACTCAGGGACCGTCATCCCATGTTTTCTGTTGACCTACATTCTGTTAGCACTGTTGAAATCTTCTCTGACTGTAAAAACAGCAGCTGTTTTTGTGACAGCTTGAGTTCTGCTTGGGCTCTTCCAGTGGTTTTAATTGGACTGGTGAACATCTGCATGGCTACCGAAACAGACAAGACACTGAACAAGTGCCTGGAGTACTACTAAAGTGTGTGTGTGTGTGTCCTTTACCTCTGCGCTCAGTGGTAACAACCAGAGCCTCCTGTTCCTCTCCCCACCCTACAGCGGTACGAGCTGTCAGTCTGAAGGCGTATGTTTGCTCGGGAGCGAGTCCTGTGACAGTGAACTGGCGAGCATTTGAACCGACCTCCACGGTGGTCCAGCGCAGAGGGTCCCTGCTATCCAGGCGGTAGGAGATCTGGTATCCTGGAGATGAACAGAAGGAAAAACAGAAGGAGGGAAAAGAGGAGGACAGTTGAAATGTGTATGAAAGTCTGAGTGTGTGTTTTGTGGCCTACTTTTGATCACACAGCCCACAGGAAGCAGAGACAAAACACTAAGAAATAGGAAAAAGCCTGTAAACATAACCACAAAATGCCATGTGTGACAACAGAAATATAGACAAACTTGTTTCTCTGCAACTGAATGAATCCATTTCTGTTCAACAGAGATTAGACTCCTGTAGCTGCTTATGAAAAATTCATTCTTGATTTTGCTACTGTGAATACAGGAAGGCCAAAAACATTTATAAGGGCAAAGAATGTAAACATTTGGACACTGGACATGAAAGTTAAAAACTATACTCAGGTGAAAGTGCTCTTACCTGGAAAAAACAAACACTGAAGTGGAGGTCAACGCACTTATCAAATGAACTACTTGGATAAATATTATGTAATTATTCAGTGGAAAAAATTATTCACTGGTAAGAAGCATGAGAAGCACATTTCATATTTGGTGAATCACTTCCTGTAGTGATGTCTTCTTCAAATAAATGCAAGGAAGTCATCACACAGCATTTGTCTGAGGAAATGATCCAACCTTTATCTCAACAGTTTGATTACACAGATGCTGTAGTGAAAATAATCCAAGTTACCATTCCAAAACCTTTGATGTTTCATATAGACAGATTAGATCAGTCTTTCTCAACCTTTGGGTCAGGACCCCATATGCGAGGTCGCCTGGAATTCATATGGGGTCACATGAAATTTCTGGTAAATGATAAAAATAAAAAACTTACTAATACAAAATATATGGTGAGTTGACAAAGACAATCACATACATAAGACATGACAAACTGTGAAGCTGAAACTGAAGCACTGTGGTTCTGTTTATCTGTCACATGTTCACTGTGGTTCTGTTTATCTGTTAAATGTTCACTATGGTTCTGTTTATGTTAAATGTTCACTATGGTTCTGTTTCTGTCAAATGTTCACTATGGTCAGTTTCAGATGCTGCAGCTCTTTCATAATTCATAGTTTAGTTATTGTTTGTTCAGTATTAATTGTTATCCTTGTAAATACAAACTGGACTGACTGTTCATATCCTGACCAAGGACAATAAAATTTCCTCTTTGTGCAATAATCTGAACCTGGCTTTTCTGCCTCTGTCCATACTAATAGAATTATATAGAATAAATGTCATCGAACATTAACATTTATTAGCAACATAGGATAGAAAACTATTACATGATCAAAAAAAAAAAAAAATTTTTTTAGCTAAACAAATATCTCCATTTCTAATGTCTTTGTATCACCCAGCCCTAATTATACATAATTATTTGTCATTGTCTTTTATTCACATACAATAAGAAAAGACAGAAAATATATGCACAGCTTTGAAAGACACAGAAAAAAACGAACTAAGGCCCTGTCCAGACGAAGATGGTTTTGGTCATATCAGCAAAACTTTATTATCGGATCAGCCTTTCGTCCACACCAAACTGGGGTTTTCAGTCACTAAAACCGCAACTTTTTTGAAATCAGGTCTTAGAGTGGATAACTCTGAAATCGCTGGTTTTGCGTCTTCTATGCTGTACCCTGTTTTTTCTCTAGCCCACACTCATGTGGTAGCAATGCACATTAAATGCTAATTACTACCTGCCACCCTTAGATGAAAAAAGACACTAATGGCTTTAATGTATAGTGGGACGGATTACATCATGCAGTGAGATTTAGTGACATACTGTGAAAATTGTCTTGTGTAGCACATGTTGTACACGATGGGGTATCTCTGAATATGCTGGTGATTTTCAAACTTTTGGTCATAGTCAGTGCCATTAATTGTAGTATGTCATTTCAACAGTCATTAGAAGTAGAGAAGTGGCTGAATCAGTCTCTTATCTCCCTGAAAATGTCTCGTGTCAAAGGACTCATAGATTGAGAGGACACATATGTGGTTGAAATGATAGTAGGTTTTTGTCTTTTTTCCTCTTGTGTGCCTAATTTGATGTCTGTCAGTCTGTCCTTGTCAGACTACACGAAAGAACGTGCCAAATTAAATGTTTATTTACAGCATGTAACATCAGAAGGAAGGACTAATAGTACTTAGGAGGCATAATATTCTGTGGCTGCACATAAAACTGTTACTAAAGTAGAATTGACACAATAATATTCTACCTGCTCTGTGTCAGCTGTGTGTTGGTACAGCTGTCAGACGAGAGTTCACAGTGGAGCGTCCTGCTCTGTGTGCTGTTAAGGTGTCTGTACACATTAGCTTCTAACGCAATCTGAAAGCCACAGAGCTCTGCACAGAGCGGTGTGGAGGCGTGGCTGCAGTACGATAACGCAGCAACAGTCGACCTGAGACTAGCTTACCGCATAATGGAATATGCATGAATTCATAGGATAATAAATAAATAAAGGTGTGTGATGAATGTATCCAAATGAAATGGAATAAAACTAATGCTTTTTCACTAAAAATCTAATCAAGTAAGTGTCCGAATGTGTCAGTGACACTGATCTACTGCAAATTATACAGTGAATTATACACTTCTATGACCTTTAATATATTTCAGGTGCATTTTCATTACACAAGTGAGGATGGTTAAATATTGGGGGTGTGATGCTCTTGTTTTCTAATCTCTGTGTTTTCAAGGTCCACACACACTGAAGCTTTAAAAAAAACAAAACACTTTTATATGTAGACAAGGCACAAATGAGGGAAATGTTTGTTGTGCAAGACATCTATCTAGACTGCACAGGGCATAGGGATAGTAAATGGATTATTAAGTATGCAATAAATATGTAATTGTACCGTATATGTAATATTGATTTTCTAAATTCTCAACAGCTGACAGTTTACATGATAGCTCTGTTAGCTTATCTCTGTTTTTAGACAGAAAACAGCCAGGAAAATCACAAATCACCTCTGTTTTCTACATGGTTTGTGTTGACAGTAGCTGAACTAAAGATCTGTTTGGAATCGAACAAACAAGGTCAGAACTGTCTTAGTTTACTCTGAATCAATGGAGGAATAATAATAATAATAATAAAAATTATTTGTAAGTGTCTTTCCAGACACCCACATACAAAGAAGTAAACAATAGATGAAAGAAAAAAAGTGCAGTACATAAAAATGTCAGTGCAAAATGAAGGGTAAAATTTATGATGGGTAAGATATTCTGAAGATGTGAGTTTTGAGTCTGGACTTGAATGTGGGTAGAGAGTCACTGTTACAGATGGATGGTGGGAGGGAGTTCCAGAGCTGGGGAGCTGAAGGCTCAGCCTCCCATGGTGCTGAGGTGAACAGGGGGCACAGTGAGCTGGATGGAAGAGGAAGACCTGAGGGAATGGGCTGAAGTGGTGATACTAACATCCCATAATAACTTTATACTTTCATAAGCCTAAGAATCATACCTTGGTATCTTTGGCAGAACTTCATAGGTTTTTCTTTTAAACAAGAAGCATAATTGAAATAATTTATATAAAAAAGTTGAAAGTAGTGACAGGGTAATTATACTCTTATTGTGCTTGAGATCACAGATTACTACTAGGGGTGTGTAGTGGCAAGAATCTGGCAATACGATACTAATCACAATACTAGGATCATGACACAATATATCACAATATATCATGATACTGTTAAAAAAGCAATCTTTTTTGTTTGTTGTTTTACAGTCAATAGAGTTTAAGATTCTGTTCAAATGTTTATATTCTATTAGTTCATAACTAACATCAAAACATTATTTTTACAACCACTATTCTGTCATTGACATATATGAGTTGGTTGACCAGAGTGCTCCTCACATCACTCACTTACGCCACATTTATATCCGATTTTACTTTTTATCTTGGAAAAGGGTGTTTACATTTCACTACAACATAGACTTTTACATTAGTACAATATTTATTTTTTGTAGGCATTTTGTAAACTGCAGATTAGACCTGCGCTCTGGTTCTTCTGACCCGAGCCGAGCCGACATGTGACACAGCGCAACATTTTTTTTCATAATTATTCACAGGTCACCCATGGGTACCTGAACCTGTGCGGGTCTCTGCTTCGGAGGCGAAATTAAGAGCTTCGCTATCTTGATTTTTGAATTTAATATCCAGAGAAATGGTATACAATTTGTTTATTTTACAAAATGAGCAGTAAAGCACGCTCTAAATCACTTGTCTCTGGTTTGTCTTGTTGATCAACCAGATGTAGTGAAGCGAAGAAGTGGTGACGTCTGTGATACATGACCGTCATGTGAATATGGACACACACACACACACACAAGTCTATATAAATCTATAACCTCTGTTGCGCCCCCTTGGCTGTGACCCATGGTGTACATGTCTTGTGCCTGTTTCTCTGTCTCATGTGCAGTAGGCCATGTAATAACACGAACACCTTTCAACACACACAAATGCGCTGAAACCACTGATCCCAGACCAGGTTTTGCACAAGCCAGCTGCCTCTCACAAAGGCTCTCAATATATAGACACATACCAACGCATCCATCAACTCACCAACACAGGGGTGTGTTGAGGTGATTTGTTCGCAGTCACGCTGTCAGCATGATAATCTCCCTCAGAGACACCTAATCTGGTTGTGCTGGTGATAATCTCATCAGATAGTCTGATTGTGTGGTAATGTGAATGCAGTGTGTGACAGATTATTGGATAACAGCTAGATCACAAATCCTCTCACATCTAAACATTTGGGTCAGAGAACAGCATTATTATCTGTACTGAATATTATTAGGACATGGCTGCTATCACAAACAGACATGAGGTTAAATATCTATTAAAAATGTCACTGTCATCTTATTGATAAAGCAGCCCTTTTAATCGACAGAACCATGTAACATGTACACCGTATCTCATACTGCTTTAAGGCATTCTAGTACTTTAAGCCGCTCAATGTATTTTAATGGCCTTCCCTATGCTGATCGATAACTCTCAGCAACAGCAGTGCTACTACAGAAATTGCTTACAAGATGGTACATTTTTGGAGCTGGAGAAGAGCAAGGAGTGAATATCAAGCTGACTCAGACCATGCAGATAACTAACTGTGATGTTGAGCAATACCAGGTAATTTCAGGAACTTAATGAATGTTAATGCATAAAGTTGTCTTTGATAACAGTAATGTCAACTTCAGCTTGGACATAACGTTTAGACCACTGCCCTGTCTGTCTGCTCATCACATGACTCTCTTGTCTTGATTGTGTTATAAATCGTGAATTATTTTTGGATTGTCTAAACCTATGTATATGTAGCTGATACACACCATAGTGGTGTTTTTGGTCATCTAGTGTGAAAATTGTTATTATTTTTTATTATTACTACTTTATTATTATTAACATTAACATTTTAAATGATAAATATTTCATGTTTTATCACATAGTTTATTGAACATTGTAATGAATACTGTAATTATTTCACAAGTTTTATGATTTTCAAACAGATTAAATAATGGTAAAAGGGGTACATGTAGTATGGATATAACTATCTATGAACCAGAACGCACCCACAGCCACTAAAACTGAAATGAATCAACACTACATTACTACAGACAGATTAAACTGTGAAGTTCATTGCTCACAAATATCTGTATTATTGTATCACATGGTTTTCTATGTTAAACAAAAATCAGATCAAAATAACACAGTGTCTTATAAGTCTCACCTGTTGTATTAGCTGATAGTTTACATTATAGCTCTGTTAGCTTAGCTGTGTTTTTAGACAGAAAACAGTCCCAGTAAAACCACAAATCACCTCATTTCTGTGCGTTCTATGTTTTCAATAACTGCATTAAAGATCTGTTTGGAATCGAACAAACAAGGTCAGAACTGTCACAGAAGACATAGGCTATAGCTCTGTTAAGGGCTTATAAATTTTTGTATTTATTACCAAAAGGTAGGGAAGTGGTACTGTTTTTGGTTTGGTTTGTTAACACTCTAGCAGCAAAACTGATGGTTAAATTAATATGGATATATAAATATTTGATGTATAGATTACCAGTGATGCAGAATAGGTCTGATTAGTGTTAAAATTTTTAATGAATTTTTAAAATCTTTTTTTCCCTACTTACTTATAATGTTTGTAGCAGCAAAACTGTTGGTTGAATTCATACCAAATTGGGTTTAGAGATCATCAATGACAGAGAATAGATGTCATTACATTTTGGGAAAAGTTGGTTGAAGCTCACAACAAATTTTAAAATCTTTTTTTCCATTTACTTATAATTGGCGAAATTTCAAATGTCTATAAAAACATCAATTTTGTTTCAATTTCCTTCAATCTTAGCACGGATATACAAGGAATTGACATGATGGCATCGCCACAGGCATAGACATGATGACATCAGCTGCATCGATGCCAAAATAAGCTATACTGCGTGCAAAGGGTGGGGTTTGTTGTGCCTGAGACCACTTGTTTGTACCTGTATTTAACCAGGTAAGTTAGTTAGAACTGATTCTCATGTTCTAAAATGATCTGGCACCAGAAAATGACTGGTAGTCTAATAATTATTTCCAAAGCTGTATCTGTGGTAAAGGTTAATGAAAATGAAAGGTAGATTGACCAAATGATTCAACTGTGAATCAATGCTCATATCAGCTGATGTAGCTAGGTTAGTCTAACAGGTTGGTATTATGATACAGTACTTGTAAGTTTCATGGAAATATTGACAGAATCTTCGAACGGTCGTGTTAGTGTAACTTCTTAACCCCCGATAGTAGAGCCATCTGTTGGGTTTTAATTAATAAACAGAAGCACTGCAAGTCTAGCACAGTACGGAGAAAGCTGTCAATCAAAGACAAATCCACACAGCAGACCTGGACAGCACCCACCTGCCACTCAACTCTGCCCGGTCATTATTTATGGATGACTTTAAGCCTTCGCATAATTAAAATGGGTGAAATTACATACAAATTCAGTCCTCATACAATCATCATGAATGGTAATCAACCGGAAAAATCAGAGATGTATCCAGTACAACTTTGTGAAAAGTATATTTCTGCTGCAGAGATGGATATTTTAACTTTTTAACTCAAGAGGTCAATTGAGTGACTGCGGGTTTTATTAATACATTCTTACACCAGCAGAAAGATGTTACTGGTTGTATTCCAAAGTAGTCTGTCCCTGTCTTGTAAAATAATAAAAATAAAAAATTCAAACACATTAAATTCACAAACTACTCAGTAATAATACAAAAAAAAAACAAAAAAAAAAACAGGTGTGTCATCTTATTTTTATCATAGTTGCACACGCTGTAGTATTAAACCATTAAGTCTCAGTGCTCAATTTACTTTCATTGTTATCACTAAACGGACGCACATTCACAGATAGTTTCCCTAAACCATCACTGAATATATGAAAGAAAAACAACTTTACAGCACAGATTAAATGAGATCTCATCAAGTTTATCTTACAGATGTGACATCAATAATTTATGAAGGCAGTAGATCACATTTAACGGCTTAAATTAAGTGTTTTGTTTTTCATGTAGTCTATATTAGATTCCATGTTTAATAAGCCTTCAAAAGATTATGGATGCATTAGTTAAATGTCAGTGAAATTATTTTGTTTTTAGTCATTTATGATTTATGTTTAAATAAACAGGTGTTGACAACCACTGTAGAGAATCCACAGGAGATAACACCCTTAACATCTATACATTCAGTCTCATACAAAATGCATTAAAATTCACATGCTGTGAAGGAGACAGTGGTTCTTTAAAACATGAGTTTGAAATACTAAAATTAAAAAAAAGACAGATACACAAGATGACACTCAGGCCATAATAAAATCAACATTCTTTAGAGCACTTATTGTCAAAGATTAGGTCAAAACTTATATTATATATATATATATATATATATATATATAAAACCTGGGGATATTTTGGCGCTGTTTGTGATGAAGGTCTAGACTGTTCCACCGTTTCACCCCATATATAGACAGACAAATGTTCTTCCTAGTAGTTTGAATGTTCGGTTATGTCGTGGCTTTCACATTTTCATCCTGAAAGATCCAGAAATTACTTGAGGTGCAAAATAAATGTCTTTTTTTTTTTTTTAATTTGAGCCCTTTTTCAAGTTGGGGCAGGATAAAACTTAAAAAACTTAACAAAGAACTTGACAATGGTTACTCTCAGTTATCAGCTTTTTATGGTCATGTGATTGGGCTAATAAGTCACAGTTTACTGTTTCCACTCATGCTTTGGTACAAAAGGTGTCTTTGGCATCTTTCTTCCTTTATGCTACTGGGATATTGGGATGGGAACGTGGTTACATAATGTTTATAAAGAGGTTGTGTGAAAAAACAAAAACAAATGTTCCCTTGTACTAAATTAGTTTGTGAAACTTCTGTGGTCTGGTTTCTCCTCTGTCTACCTCCTGTGTGGGTCCCTCAAGACCTGAGAACCCGAAGAGAAATGAGGCAGTCATGAGCTGTGAGGAACCCACGGCACTACAGTTATTTGTATCTGCATAAACACGCACATACACTGACCGCCGCTCTGTCTCTAAGTGCAATATCCACTCAGCAAGGACACAGCGGGACTGTGCGTTTGTGTGTCTCTGTGATGGAGAGAGCAGCGTTTGCCCTCCCACTCATCCTTCTGTCACAGAGTGGTGTCGCGCTAAATGTCCTCCCCCCTGCCATACAGTCAGACATCACTCACAACGTCCTGTTCGACTCCCTCCCCTACTGAGAGGACAAAAGCTACTCCTCTCTCCCCCTGTGCAATGTACACACACACACACACACACACACACACACACACACACACACACACCTGTCCCTCCTCTCACCTCCATACATCTCTTCTCTGCTGTCTCTCCCCTTCTGCTGTTTCCAGCTCAGCAGCTCTCACATTCCTCTCGCTTCTCTTCCTCTTCATTAATGTGCTTTTTTTCTTTGATTCTCTTCCATTTGATTTTATTTGCAGTTTGGAGACAAATAATACGTGTGAATCTGGATGCAGTGGTACATTGGTCGAACATCAGTCATTATTAGCTTTTTGATGCCATCGATGACACTAACTAATGGCAGTGGTTGTTTCTGCAGTACGTTCTACAACAGGTTCCATGTCTGAGTCTAACTAGTATCTGAGTAAGTGCGTTACCTGAATGACCAGGGGGTTGTCAGCCCTGTTTGCATTTGGCATGCTAGAGGTTAGCAAGTGTCAATAAAGGGATTTTGATAGAAAGGAAATACTCCAACAGTGGCCATTAGATCATATATATATGGGCTTAACTTGTGTTTAATTAGCTCCAGCACTGGTCGTATGTTTAATGAATTATATCGTTTCCTTGACAATGAATGACTGGATGACAATTGGATATGACTGGTGAGTTTCAATACTTGAAAATTTGATTTAAAAAAATATACAATAT
>JAPSES010000104.1:15870562-15884803 GCA_029822895.1 Maxillicosta whitleyi | reverse complement strand
CAATGAGTTTAATGAATACAACCAGAGGAGCTGCATGTGGATGGGAGAAGTGCGGAAAATGCTGGCAAACTCTGATCACGACTAAAAAATACTCGCGATCACAATTTACATTAATCTAATCGCGATTAATGCGTTAATATTCCCAGCCCTAAAATAAATCACTCTTTTGAACACATGCTGTTTTTAGAAGAAAAAGGCTTTATTTTAGTGACCAAGCAAACTTGCCGGACTACTTCCATTTTGACCAAAACCGGACCAGAACTGGGCTCACAGGACACTGTCGGGGGGTAAGTCAGTGTGGATGTACTACCCTGATGACGGGGATGAAATACAGATTCATGTCAAAAATACACAACTATCCCTTTAAGAAAGAGATACAGAGAAAAGTTCATTTGAGAACTGCCATAAAAGTAGTGCTGTGTCTTTATGGGTTAAACACATCATCAGGTCATGATAAAACATGTGTTTCCAGTGTTCCAGTGTAACACTTCTGCAGATGCAGTCTAATAAAACTATAAAACTAGTCCTGCGTTAATGAAGCGTGTGGTGAGGACAAATGACCTTGAATACGTTCAATCTGGATCCATTATTTAAAGCAGTGTTGAGCAGAATCTTCATCTTGTGGTTTGTCCTGTTTTTCTGAATTGTTTTGTTTCGCAGTTGTTGTTTTCTCATTCACTTGAAAAGGCTGTTCTCAGTTTTTCATATTTGAAGGTTAACATCTCAAGTTAAATATGGAGTGGTTTTAAAACCGTATAATTTGTTTTGGTCAATGAAATACACTTAACTTGAAGTTGTGAGATTTCTATTAACACAAAAAAATTAATCATGCTGCAGAATGAAAACATTTGTGCGCACACCTCAACCAGGGCTAGATATTTCAATGGAAGTATTACACCTCTGCTTTTTAGATGCCACTCACAATTTACAGCCGCCTGTGAATGGACCACTTCACTGAGAGCCACTGAATTGAACTGGTGTGGCTCTATTTGCTCATTTGAAGGCTGCTGGGGAGGGAAGTCTGAACTCCTGTTTTTTTTTGTTTTTTTTTTAATCCTATCCTAACAGATGAAATACACGACATGTGTTTCGTTTTTTGCGTGTTTCTGTTAATGAAATCTAGTTAATCAAACATCATCTCGATGCAATTTGCAAGAAATTGTTTGGCTCAATCACAACAAGACTTAGTGCTTCAGACCCACTTTTACTGCCATTTCCCTTCACTGACTTCAGTTAATACTTGGTATCTGTGGATGCTGTAAGTGCTCTAGTGCGAGCTTCTGTAATCCATTCAACTCCACTGCAGCATCACAAGCATCATATCTGCTGAATATGGCAGAATACAGATATGAAAAAGTAAAGAGTAAAAGCACAACAGAGCACATTGGAGAGATTTTGTAGAATATCCGAAGAGGATTTCAATTGTAAGTGGACTATATAATATGAATGAGTGCAGTTATAGAGAAAAACAGGCAATATTTGCTTTGAGTATGGGAAGGTACAGAACATGTGTAAAGACAAAAACATATTACAGCCATCAGCTGCCATCGTTCTGGAAGTGAATGCAGCAAACTTGTAAGAACTATAATGTGGAAATGGTGATACGAACTGCCTTGCTCAGATGAATGACAAAATTCTCTCAACTGCATGAATACATGAATAAATAAACAAGACAAGAATCTATACTCTGTGGATCTCTCTCTCTCTCTCTCTCTCTCACTTTGCTCATTCTTTAGTTCTCTCTCCTAATCTTCCGTCCTCCGTCTTTCCTTCAGTCTTTTGCTTTCATGAATTAATGAGTAACCTCTGAATCTAAGAACTGTCTGTATCCATCTTGCTTTCACTTTTTCTGCTTTCATTCATAAATTAGTAATCAGAAAATGTTCGGACAAAAATTCCGCTGTATGAGTTTGGGGGTTTTTCTTCCATTCTTCCTTCACTTCCTATCTGAGTCTCAGTCCATTTCAGACTTCCTTTGGTCTGTTCTGTTCTTTGGAGACTGCGTTTTTCTCATGTTCTCTGTTCTTCCCCCATTATGTTCCTCTATCTGCTCTCCCTTCTTCAGTCCTGTTCTTTAATTGTTTCTTGCTCTCTCTCTCTCTCTCTCTCTGTCCCTCTCCATCAATGTGCTCCCTCTGCTTTGCCATTTAGAGTTAATCAGCACTAATAATGACCGCACTAATAATGGCCTTGGTCCAATCATACAAACTCATCATGTACACAACAGTCTTGGGCGAGCTAGTGTGCACCTCCTGTGCACAGACAAACTACACACTGAATTTCTCTCTTTAAGAAGGTGCAAATGACTAACTCTTGTGTGTAACTGTGGATATGAATGTGTGTGAGTAGTGTGGGTGATGATTCATGGATGCACTGTAACAGCCACTTATCAGCCTGAGGAAAGACAATGACATCGCAAGAGCTCATCAGTCATATTTACTTGGTTACACACACGGTTTCTCCTGTGGGAGAAGAAGCTCAGGTCTCT
The DNA here is from genome assembly GCA_029822895.1 of Maxillicosta whitleyi. Taxonomy (NCBI): domain Eukaryota; kingdom Metazoa; phylum Chordata; class Actinopteri; order Perciformes; family Neosebastidae; genus Maxillicosta; species Maxillicosta whitleyi. The sequence continues at coordinate 15,882,315 of JAPSES010000104.1, read as the reverse complement.
GAATAAGCTCAAATTTTGTGAAAACAGTTTATTATATATATAAAAAAAATGATCAAAACAAACTTTAACTTACACACATCTTATATTCACTAATTACAGTAGTATCAGTCATGATATAAAAGTTCATGTGTGGATTTATTATATCTTTTTTTTTTTTTTTTTACATTGCACCATGTTGGGAATGCCAGTGTCTACCTCTGTGGCTGAGAAATGTGACTGTCATAACCATTAAGAGAACGGTGGGTGCAGGCCCAGAGCTGATACTGCTGGTTCACAGTCACACAGTTAGATGTTCAGGTTAGAACCTTCCACCGTTAGTTAGCGCTTATCCTCACATACAGTCACTGTCTATGTAATCGCATGAGAAAGTGGACATGTGGTGCAAGAGTTGGCAGGTCTCCTTTGCATGCAGGGAAAATATGAGTGTGAGGAAAGTAAGCAATGTGTAGGCATAGACACTCATCTGTTACAAGAAACAAAGACCCATGCTCACATACAGAGCATCAGTGACTACATAACCTATTGGGTCAATATTTCAGAGTCAAGCCGTTTTAACCCAGCTACAGTATTTATACTCTATGTGGAGTGAACCAGCTCTAATTGTAGAGTTAAAAGTAAGTGTAAAGTTCTGCACAGATGCAGTGTCAAATTCAACTCTACAGAGTAATAATTAGTGCCAGTCTGCCGCACTGCACCGTGGGTACTGGACATTTTATTCATTATGTTTATTTTATGTGTAGGGGTTCGGGTTTGTTTGTGTGTTAATGTTTATTTAGGTTAATGTGTCTGTTTTACAACACTAATTGGCCTTTTTGTGTTTATTTTTTCATTGATGTGACATCATTAGTCAAACTCGTAGGCAGAACAATGCCAAACCCGATTGTCATGATCAAGTTATAATTGTATTACAAGTCTTTCAAAGTAAAAGCATATTCCAGAGTGAATGAAACCCATGGATTGCACTTAAACTCTTCATGACCCCCGCCTTGGAATCCCCTGAAATTCTACACAGTTTCAGTATAAGCATACTCTAAACACACTGACAGTGCTAATATTTGACACCACACACTAGTGTTGTGAAATTTCAACACTGAGCTGTGTTGATTAGTGTTAAAATTTTACTGTTAAGAGACTTGGCCCAACCCTGTCATAGTGTTAAGCACTTAACACTTTCAAAAGTGTACTTTTAACACTGTGTGGTGTGGGCATATATATACGCTTTAAAAGTGTTGAAATTAACTCTCATGGTGTTGAAATTACACTGGTGATTTTGCTGTGAAATACACTGTAAAACAGAGTGTGAATTTAATTCTTAGAGAGTTGAATTTTACTCTGTTTCAGATCAATTTTGGCCCCACTCAAAATTAGATTTCAATTTACTATAGGACCAATTCTGTGTCAAAATTAACAATGAAATGTGTAAAAAATATTTAACACTGTGGTTTTTTCACTCTGTTAAGAGTAATGTGATTACACTTTATGGACCTATTTTTACTCCACATTTAGTTTAAAAGTAAATATAATGTTTTAATATTAATTCTCTGTGGTATTATTTTCTTTATCATTTTGCACTTTGCGCTTAAATTGAAAATAAAAATAAACATAAAAAGGCCAAATAATGTTGTTAAATAGACACATAAACCTAAATAAACATTAACACCACCCCCACCCCCTCCCTGAACCCCTGCACATAAAATAGAACACAAAGAGTAAAATGTCCAGTACCCACAGTGCAATGCAACAGACTAGCACTAATCATCATTCTGTACAGTTGAATTTTACAGAACACTGACTTTTAATGCTACCATTAGAGCTGGTTACAGCTATAGAGGTATACATACTCTGTCTAGGTTAAAATAGCTTGACTCTAAAATACTGATGCTGCTTTTTTTTACTGTGTAGTACCACTTGTTTGATCTCAAATTTGTCTGGTAAAATAAAGCTTTTGTTTTTCAAAATACTCAAATTATTAATGTCTACAGCAGACTTTAAAGGCAAACATCAGCCATTGAAAAATGAGTTAACAGTACACTAAAACTGAAGGTTAACTCACTTCATTATCCTCATAAGGAAATTCACTCTCATTTTATCAATTCGCCTTCACACAATCCCTAGCATTAGGACATAGTACACATTAGCACACATTGAACTGCCATTGAAGGTACTCAACCTATATGCATAACCTATATGTATCTGTTTTTAATGGTGGGGGAAACTAGAGGAAAACATGTGACATGGAGAAAGAAAAAACAAACTCAATATAGAAAAGCTTTGGTTGAAATGACAATCAAACCTGGAATCCTGTAGCTGTGAGGTGGAAGTGCTAAGCACTACACCACCGTGTCAAAAAATGACAGCAACAGTACCATTACCGTTAACATCAAACTTTCTGTCATTGACATTTGTAGCACTAGCAGGCATCTTATTGAACTGGGCTGAGCAGCTGTGGTCTTTGTGCTATCGGTGCCCAGGGTCCGACTTTAATCTATGTTTTGTCATCGTGTAGAACTGGGAAAATCAAAAGTACCAATGATGCTTATGCGTGTGCACATATGTGTATGTTGTCAAATATTACTGATGTGTAGTGCCAAACATGCAGACAGTTTTATTTCCAGTACCATTTGTTGTAACTTTTGAAGCCTTTCTCTCAGCTCCTGTCCCTTTTCATCCCCAAACTAATTTACATGATCCCTGACAGTATTTTTATTGGCTCTGGGATGATATGATGTCCTTAATGTGATGCCCTGGCCTTTTGAAGCCTTAGGTTTGCATCTTAACCACATCTACAGGAGAGCTGTCTGTCAGAGTAAAAGCCCTTTTTAGTCAATAAACAGAATTTGTGAAAGTCCAGCTCACCAGGCAAGTGAGCTGTCAATCACACCTTTCAATCAAATCCCATAGGGCAAACCTCAAAGCATTCTGCTCCTGTAGCTCCAAACTTTTACTAACGGAGGAACAATTTATAAAAGAACCACTGATGCACTTCAAAGAGGACCAAATAAAGCAAATTGGCCACAGTGACAACCAAAAAAAAATGGTGACTTATTATTTCCACAGAGCATTTTTTTTTTATGATGACATCAGTTGGAAGCAGTTTTCCTGAAGCCGGTATGTAGCAGCTGTCAGTGGTAATACCGGAAATGATATTTCAGCAATAGCTACACTTTCCAGCTGTTTTTGCTGTCTGTTGTTATGTGTGCTTTCTGTACCTGGTGGAACCCCGGTGGAGATGGTGGCGGATGTAAGTGCTCCCCGTCCTGCAGCTGTAAGCGCTGCCACCTGTAGTGTGTACAACGTGGTGGATGTGAGGCCGGTCAGCTGGTACTTCAGGGTGGAGTTGGACAGGGAACGCTCCCCATGGCTCGAATCTACCCCGGGCACTTCCCACCGTAACACATAGCCTGTGGGATGCACAGAGGATGCTGGGTGAGTAAATGTGTATAGGCCCGACCAGACGTGTCCACACATACAAACACACTCATGCACAAGTACACTTAAACATAATGAGGGATGCAGAGCCAAAAAGGAGGGGAAAAGTGCGGGAGGGGAGACTACAGTCGAAAACCTGTCCCTTTGCATCTTCACAGTCATGCATCACACTCCACCACCTTCAGATGTGTGTGTCTGTGTGAGGCCACTTGTGTGTAAAGCCCCGGAGAGAGTGAATGGTCCCTCATCTGTTTCCCTGCTCACCAGGTGCTGGATGAAAAACAGGTTGAGGAGAAAAGACTAAATGTACAAGGTGACCTTGACTGAATAACCATTTTCTCACTTCTCTGGGTATGGAAGGCACTTGTAAAGCTGCTGTAGCCTTGTGCTGTTAGAGTGTGGTCCTGTGACTTAGGTGCTTGATGAATTAGTGGACATGGTACAGTCATGTCAACAGAGACACACATACGGACTATAGTGTAATCACAGCAGCTTGTCATGTTCTCCAGCACCATTGTCAAGAGGAGTCTCAAAATGCTGAGGCAAAATTAATTGGGGGTGGGTATGAACTCTGCGACGCCCGACACACACAACGCTCTGGGTGTTCGGAGGCATGGAATTGGGGCATGCTGGAGATAATATGAGAAGACAAGCTGCAGAGAGAAGGGATTAGCTGATGACGAATCAGTTGTACACATCCATCAGAAGGATGGATGTAGGAAGACAGACAGGAAGCACATGATGGAGGATAATGGAGAAACTATAACCAGGGATCTTCTGTCATTTTAAAAATCAACATCAATACTTCTAAAGACTGTTGTAAGACCTCAATACATAGAAATTTAAGATGAATCAAAATGAACACGTCCTAAGTACTAGTTGTGTTGATAACTGTTCAATCATGCAGTGTTCGTTACAACACAGACTGGAAATAGGAGAAAGAAAGCAACAGGCCATTATATCGCAATGCATACTTACATTTTAACCAGACCAATGCAGCCAAAATGCACTTCCCACATCTCTACTATCTACAGCCAGTTCTCATTAGATTACACACTGTTATTTGTGAATGTAGACTAATAGACTTAAGAAAAATATATGATGGTAAATACATACATATACATACTGTACAGACACACACACACACACACACACACACACACATATATATATACATATATATGTATATGTATGTATGTATGTGTATGTGTGTATAAATATATATATATATACATACATACACACACATCATAAAATAATTTTAGCTGTTTGGTTGTTTTGTTTGCACTCAGTCGTATGTGGGCAATGAAGAAGAACAATTATAAAATAAATAAAGAGATGTGATAAAGGGATGATTCAGTCTAACTGATTAGTCACGTTTAGCTTGCTAGCTCATTTTAGTATTCCCTACTGTAACTGATTTCAATTTCAGATATTTTAATACTTTTTAATAACCTGCAGGAATATGATTTATTTTGTAAAGTTGCTTTGCTTAAGAGAACAATTTTCACTCTTAATTTAAAAAAAAAAACAACAACTCATTATTCACTCTGTATTTGTTCTCAAGAGGAAAACGACATTACATTTTTAAAAAAATTCTGGGCTTTTAATGCATAATAACTATGTGCAAACTCACTGACTTGACTGGATTTAGAATGCCCCCATCACAGTCATGACTGGGACAATAAATGCCAAGTTACAATGAAAGGTTCTTGATTATAGGGTGAGTTAGCGAGTGATGTTTATAGAGGTTTTGAATGCCACTGAAGTCTTTACCAATGATAATGCCATTCTTGTCTTCAGGCTCTGCCCAACTGATTTTAAGTGACGTGTCCAGGATTTCAGTGAAGCTCAGCTGGCGAACAGGTCCAGGCACTGAAAAAAACAAAGGAAAAATACACATTTGAAGCAGGTTAGGAATCTCCAAAAACCATCCTTCCCTTACAAACACTTGTTTTCTGTCTTAATAACTTATTACCTGCTACTCTGCATCTTCACACACTACCTAATCACATCCACTCCCCCCCCCCTCCCCTAGAACACACACACACACACTCAGGTGCACACATGCCTGACATTTCTCATTTCATCCAAGGCTCTCTAACCCCTTTCCCTGCAGAGCGATTAAGCTATTCATCTGAGGCATTCAATAACCCACACACACACGCACACACACTTGCACACAAAAAGCTATCATCAAGCAAGAATTACACCCACCGTTAACCCTGCAACACGCCCAGCACCCAATCAATACCTGTCCATGGCTGTGTGTCTGTGTGAGTGTGTATGTGTGTACTCATATGCACCCATGGCTCCTAATATCCCTTTCCCACTCGATAATTGCTGGTTGGTAATAATTGCTTGTCTGTCTGCCTATAGGCTATTGTATTTATTTGACGATACGACTGCGTGCATGTGTACTTGCATCTGGGAGTGGCAGCTATTATGTTTATCCATGGACCAGTAGGCTATAAATACCAGTATGCCTGAAAACATATGAATCAGTTTGTTTAAAAAAAGAAGCAGTATGGAAACAGTGACAGAAGAATAAAAAAAGAAGCGAAAAACAAAAGATTAAAGAGGGAAAAAAAGAAGAAGCCTAAGAGAAAATAGGGGGTGCTGCTGTACAGATATGATGTACAGAACTATGTGTCAGATGATGTTAATACACATCTATCCTCTGTGGCTCTGTGCATTACATATACTCCCTTTACAGCTGGAATGAAAACTGAAAAAGCTTTGGTGGAAGCATATATTTAACCATCATTCTTAATAGTTTAGAATCTTTTCCATATACCACATTACGGATAATTGATAAAATTCCACAAAAGCAAAGATTTTGGTTGAAAGAGGAAAACATCCTTGGGCCTGACATCGTTCACTTTTGGAACACACTTCTAATAAATATACAATACAGTGATTCTTATTGTTCCTTTGCACATTACATTTGTCATTTCTGTCATATAATTGGTCTCTCCTTCGCATTGGATTATTTTAAGCTTTGTAAAGCAGTCTGTTAAATCCATTTGTTGCATTGCTATATTTTTGTCTGGTGCTTTCCTGATTTGGTGTAAACAGTATTTGTATAATAATGTCTTATATTTCTTATTTTTTTTTGTTTTGTTTTTTAGATCGTGTTGTTTTGCATGCTGCCTGTGTCACTCCTCTAGGACTTCACTCTGTGCTGTTTGCTTTCCCAGTGCTAACTTTGTTGTCTTACTGGATAATTCAACATCTGGCCAAGGGAGAACAGCTGAAAATCAACCCTTTGGCTAATGCCTGCACTTTTACAGTGTGTTGACTGATGTGCACTGCCCCCTGAATAACTAAACATATATTCAATAAACAAACAGCATGTTTAAGGGCTGTTTTACTATAATCATTGTCCTACTTCTGTGAATCCCAGTGTATGATAATCATGACAGGTATGTTTATTAATTGATCATATGCCTGTAGTGTCTATGATGTGGCCTTTTTATTGTTTTATTTATTCACGTACATGATGTGTGATATGTAAACGTGAGAGATTGTAGTGTAGATTAATCGCTGCAGCACATTAGAATAATAAAGTGGGTAGTAAGTTAGCTACAAGCTAATATTAAACCAACAGGCAATAAAGACAAATGTGATTTCTGTTTCCTAACATCTATGCTAATGAAATGATGTCGTCTGAATGAATGAATTAAAGGACGCAGTGTGTGAGCCAGTAGAAGACACAGCAACTTAGGATTTGTTGTGTAAAACTTGCCAGTGAGCAGGATACTGGGCTCTTTCTTTGAAATGGAAAACACAGGATTTCCCTCAGGGTTAACAAAACTCAGAAGTTTTACTAAGGCTGCTTTTTGACACAGGGCTCAAGACCCTGCAGGTTAGTGTTTTAATGTTCTCAAATTTCACTCATGTAGGTAATTTATTAAACTACAATGCTTGTGCTAAACCAGATGAGAAGAGAGAGTGGGTGATGATGAAAACATCAATACATGTAGATTTCTTCACATATATAATGTGAAATCAATGGAACAACAGAGGCTAATTTGTGATAGTACAGGGATGCTGAAAGCAGGGCTGGCCCCTTTGAGTGGTATTATTCACTGAACATGAATATCTGTAGATGCATAATAACTCATGCACAGATCATTTTATGGATATTTGTGCTTTTTTGCCTTTGATTCAAGGTGATTACAGTCACATTATGGGTGTACACAGCCTGCATGAAGGTGGACCCACAACATAAGGCATTTATGTATGCTGTATTTATGATTAAGGTTAGGGAAAATGTCCATGAAATGAATGTGAAAATGTGAAAATAGTTCCTGAAATTTGTAGAAGTGTTTGTGTGTGTGTGTGTGTGTGTGTGTGTGTACTCACTGTCCTCATGAGTCTGCACCAGGGTGGGTGCACTGCGTGGTCCGTCTCCAGGTGTAGTGAAGCAGAGGGTGGAGCCATAGTACCAGGTGAATTTTCTGAGTCCGCTAACTAATCCTGTGTGCCTTGACCCTGGGTACTCTGGGGTGATGGTTACTATGGTAACATCCTCAGGAGATTGCTCTGGCCAGACCATCAGCTGTGACAAAAACAGTTATTGGAGCTGAGATCAGTTCAACCTTATTTTTATCCCTTCATGATATCATACCATTGAAAATGTTCCACAACAACTCTGCTGGTTGGATATTTTCATTATTTATTTTTCTTTAATCAGTATTTTTGACTCAGCAGTATTAGCTTTGGGCTATCAAATGTTATTTAGACTGCATTTATGAAACAAAACTTGTTTGTACACACTAGGGGCTACAGTAGATCTGATCAAATTAGGTTAATACCCAGGGGGTTTTCATCATTAAAATTTAAACCTGCCAAATGATATGTACATGTTTGTCAAAAAACCAAAACAATATTCATATTTTATGCTTTAGCAAAGTAATCTGCATTCTAAACATAATAAAACTCAAGCACTTGTTTACGTATGGATGTACCACTTAACATGAATATATGCTAGTGGGCCATTATCAGTCATAAGAGCATGTGAGGACAAAAACAAAGTTTGATTATCAGTCCGACTAACTCCTAATGAAAGGTTAATTTGAATCTAGAATGAGTCTTGATTTATATTCAGAACCATAGCAGTTTGGTTTGTGCTTTTTCTTTAGCCTGCAAAAACAAACAGTGGAAAGCATACACTTACATATTCATAATGAGAGATAAGCCACGGGCAACACGCTGATATGGTACACATATTGTTTGTTTGTATGAGTAGAAATATGAGGTTTTAGAGCCGTGTTTTAAATAGCATTATGCAACTCTGATTCAGAATAACCTACAAGGTTAATCTTTATGACATTTGCACATGGAGTGTGAAACACATTTATATTTATTTACCCCTCTATTTATATTATATTTTTAATCACTTGAATCCAGTTCATGGTAGTAAATGTTACCAGTAACTAACCCCTGATAAAGCAGAAGGTTTGGTATTAATACTCCACTCTCTCCTTTGTACCGTGTTCCTTATGTTACAGGCATAACTACATCTAAAAAAAAACTTTATAAACTTGATGATAAACTTTCCGCTTGGATTTGTCAGTTGAAATAATGTGAATATTTCAGTTTCTGGAGGTTTTCAGATTTGCATACTTGGAGTATTCTATCTTTCTCATTTTCTCATTTGTCATTTTCCTTTTTTAGAACATCAAATAATATCAAAATGCCCTGAGAACACTAAAAAAAACCCTAAAAGGTTCAACATTACTGAGCCAAAATAGCGACCTTTGATTAGCACGCAATCATTTCTGCCTGAGACTGTGGAGTGGCTGCTTTTCCTTCTGCTGCACTGCGCCCAGTCTGATGTGGTAAAATAAAGTTTTACTTGTAAATTATTATCAGTTTATTACAGTTTAGGTGCCATAAAAGAGTGTGGGTCTGGCTCACTAAAGCATCTGATTCTAGCTGACTTTATCTTTATCATCTGATGCTTGCTGTAGTTCTATGTACATTCTGAAGCAGATCCAAAATGTGCTGTACATTAGTCGGAGTCAAACATAAAGCTGAGAGGGGGTCTAACAGTCCCGTCCTTGGGGGTTGGTTCTCCAAACGGCCCTGAAAACCCCTACATGGAACATAAATGTTTATTCAATGCTGATTGGCTAGCCCCAGTGCAGCGCAGGAAACAGGCAGGATTTTTTCAAGTTGAGTAGGAAAGAGTAGATGTTGGGACTATCAACAAATTTTACAAAGAAAGAATAATGTATGATAAGTGGGCCGATGCAGATGTGCAGGCACCGCTTGCGCTCCACTGTCAAATCAGTCGTGCAACGATTGGAACTAATTACGTCGGTAGTGAGACCAACTCTGCGGCGGAGACAGGACAAATGAAAGGACGCTCCGATAAATTTACCCACTTCCCCGTTTGTACGCTGAACTTCCTGCAGTGGAAACACACCTAATCACTTCCATTGTCTGACAGATCTTTGCTACGCTATATACAGCAACTACGTCAAGAGGCTCTATAAACACGGACTCTGGTTTTTTCTTCCATTTGCTCTACTGTTGGACTCGTATCTGTGCAATAGAAGGTGGACTTTTTCCAACACTGTGCTACACTGACAAAAAAAAAAAAAACTACAACAACTATGGCTTTCAGTGCATGAAGTGTGTACTTCATTCAGAACATTCCTGCAGGGTTCTGCGAAGTCTCCCTCATTTGCTGAACTGGGAGGGAACCAAATTTGAGCTGTGTTTATCTAACATTAACTACAAAATCATACGTATTCTGATTTCACAGAGGGATCTAAGATAAGGCTTTGAGCACTTTCTCTTCATCACTTCATATCTTTTTCAAATGTTGTGGTGTACAGTAGATCCCTTTCCTGCAATGAATCGTTTATTACAGTTCTGTTTATTGTGATACCACTGTTACTGTTGACAGTACACTGCTTAATAGTATTAATTGTTAATCTATGATTACCATTTCCTGAACAAACACATTTCATCTCCATAGGACACAAGTTTGATCCTATCCTACTGTTTCAACGTGCATCACTTGAGTCTAGAGTTCTACACAGGGATAAGTGCACAAGTGCTATTTTTTTTCAGTTGTGTCAATTCATGTTCTATATAATCTTTTTGGCGTACAAATGGATTCTTTAGAATTCAAGCAAATTACAGTCTGTTGGATGATATTCTGAATAGGCCTTATTTCTGAACTGAAAATGCCACTAGAAAGAAATCATAATATCACTATAATACCCTCCCAACCATGAAAAACCCAGAGGTAAGATGAAAGATATTGTCAAAGATGTGTAGATGGGAGACTTGAAACTGAGGAGGGTTTTAGATTTTTGCTCTTGCAATCAGTTTGGAGTTCTATTACTAGGAGCATTGTATATAGTCACTGATCTGTATGGAGACGAGATGAGATGAGGCTTTGCTTCATATCCTCTTTTAATTAATATCATTATCTACTACGCTCTAACCAGCACAACATAGCTGAAGACGCAGCGCCACGTGTTCAGACACACTTGCAGTGCAGTGAGAGGCTCTACTGATTTGGAGTGATGCCGCCTGGTATACAGAGACGACATCACAGAGCCACATCAAACACAAGCAAAGCCATATAGTATTTATCAGCCAACAAAGACACCAACATTCCCTCTCTCTTTGTAAAAACGCATTCCCAACACACATATGAACCTAGTGACGCACAGCGAGAATTTGATGTGTTCTCTTTGTCATGTTAATCAGTTCCTTAGGGGTTGGTTGCCACAGTGAAGTGCAGAATAAATCACATACCAGGGCTACTACATATAGATCACTCACACTATTCAATCCTGCGCTCTTTCTCTGTTCTCCATTATCCTGCCTGCAGCCTCCTTATTATCTCTTATTTCTCTACGCTCCCCTGCTCCCTATTTTCACAACATCTCCTTTTTGCTTTCCATACTTAATCCAACCCTCTCACCCCCACCCGTCACCTTCGTCACTCAGTCTTTTTCATTTCTTCCAGGAGTTGACCCCTCCCTTGGCCTTGGTTAATGGCATGGGAAAACAAAAGCGAAAGCAGTCCATCTAAGGACATGACCTCTGAGCCAAAGTCCAGCATTTTTTCCCCATAAAACGTATTCGCTCTCACACCCTGAAAGGATGTATTTAGCATCTTTAAATACAATGTGGAAGGTTTTATAATAGACAACTTGCAGCCAACAATTAATCTGTAAGAAAATGCTCACTTAATTGGATTTTAAGGGAGCTATATGTCTTTGGGGGGGGGGGGGGGGGGGGGGGGGGGGGGGGGGGGGGGGGGGGGGGGGGGGGGGGGGGGGGGGGGGGGG
>JAPSES010000104.1:15855754-15870462 GCA_029822895.1 Maxillicosta whitleyi | reverse complement strand
GTGTATTGCCAGACTCTGTGCCCAAGACAAATTTCTCTCTTGAAGAGACAATAAAGGCTCATCTTATCTTATGTCATGGAGGAGGAAAGAGTTTTCATATTAGTTATAAGAAGGTAAAAACATCCTAAGTATTAATATTCACAAAAAATAGCCACTTTTGAAAATGTATGACTTTTTTTTTACTGCTATCTTCAATTCCTCATACACAGTGTTGCCGCAGGTCACAGAATTTTTGTATTTATGCCATTAGATTTAAGAATATATTTGACGATATTTACATATTATGGGTTCTTATTTGACATCATGCATAAACCCAGAAAAATAATCAACCTCCATGTTGTTGTGGTCTGGTCAGAAGGTCTTGGACTTATGACATTAGTGTTATTAAAATCCTGGATATCACGATCTCTGTGTTACTGCATATTTAATTAAAGTTCAAATTTTGGTATGTTTTTCTCTGGGCAGGGACTGATAATGTTAGAAAAGTATGATAATGAGATTGATCAGAATTTTTTAGAGAAGAAACTGTCAATTTTTCGATTTATTTTTGTTTTGATTTACAAAATGTCAGTAACTATGGTGAATATTTGGATATAATGAAGCAGAAAAAGTGCATTTGTTAAATTTGTTAAAAACTGTACTTTTATATGATTGGAAAAACCTGTGATTTAAAGTCACAAGAGGGTTAACCTTCATTTGTAGGTTTTATTTTTGTTTTGATATGCTTTTCTCTTTTTGATCATCAGCTACTTTTACTGTCCTGTCCGTGCTGATGTTCATGAAAACTGAAATGAATAAAACTGTTTTTTATAAACAGAATATATTTGAATACATCACATGCACCTGTTTATTCTTGCTATGTACTTACTGTTGAAACCTTGTTAAAGTGAGATGTTACAAAGCATGCTTTTGTTTTTGTGATAAGGCTCATCCCTGGCAGCTTTAACGTCCACACATCCTACCTTGTATCCCTGGTTGATGCCATTGATGAACTGCTGTGGCGGCGAGTTCCATGTGAAGCGGATAGTGGTGGAGTTCAGGGCGATAACTTCCACTTCCTGTGGAGGAGCTGTGGGAACTGAACACAAATACAAGCATACAGGTATTTAATGGCATTGCGTTCACAAAGATAAAACAGAGGAAAAGCAACAGGGTTGATATAAAATATAAAAACCTACCAACCCATGACACTGTTGAAACAAACTTTAGTGAGTTTTTAGTGGTGTTAAGAATTTTTGTGCCAAACAGTATTATATTTTAATATTTCATGCTGCAATTTACTTCATTTTTTAATAATAAAATTCTGCTTGTCTTGCAAATGCAAAAAACCCAAACTCATCCTGCTGCAAAATGACCTAATTTCTCAATGAAATTAATCTAATCTATGGCATTTTTGAGTTTTACATAAAATATATGACTAAGTGAGGTGAGGAGACTGATCCATCAGTGACTAATACTGAACCATGACGCCTTATGTATTGAGGAAGAATCATAAATCTGATCGATTAACTATGGGGTCTAACACTTCTGAGCTTTTCCAATCATCACCTTTGAGAGCTCAGACGCTTAAATGACTCACATGATTTGTCACTTGTGTTGTGTGAGTGCACTGAGTTTACTTAGAGGCAGCTCAGATGACCTTTTGTAACTTTCACCATGCAATTACACAGCAGGTCATGATTTATGGTTTCAATGAAAGACATGACATTTGGTCTGTAATTAGTACATAAATGACAATAGTAATGCTTAGGTATTTTTATCTGTACAATTGGCATTTACTTACTCATCTTCCCAATTTTGGTGCCTCAGTGACACTGGTACCCCCCCCACCCCCGCTACTGGCACCACGATGATTCATAATGAGTCATTACCCTTTTCATAAGGTTTTTAAGGTTAGGGTTACATTTGAACCATGTTTGAACTGATGTAGTTTAGAGTGTGTTTTATGGTGCTTTTTTACTTACATGGGACCAGCTCGTCTCAGCTCCTACACGGCGCGTTACTTCCGTGTCGTCTGCTCAGAGTCGCCGAAAACTCGCTCATTGCGTGTTTTTTCGTTTGGATTTTTACGTCCGCCACCAAAGACTGAATCTACGTGACCATCTTTGGTGTAGTTTTGTTCTGTCATCATGTGGATTAATGTTTCTCTATTAACTGTCTACTTCCGCGTCAGATTGTTGTAAATAGTGGGTCACAGAGAAAACGGTCTGACCAATCAGTGTCTGCAGTGTGGTGACGTCACATTTTGGTATCTGCTCCAGGATTTTGGAACCTTGACTGAGGCGGTACTAAAAAACTAGTATCGGGTCCAGATTCCAGGGTCCTTTTTCGTAATGGAAAAGCGAAAGAGCCGTGTAGAGTCGAGTAGAGTAGAGCTGGTACCATGGAGTGGAAAAGCGACATTAGTAGATATTCCCTTTAAAATGAAATCTAATATTGCAACTGGGGAAGACTCTGGGACCCCCACAATCCTCTGAAGGGCTAAGCTGTTTGGGAGATGAATGAATGAATTTTTGGCTTCACATTTAGTTTTAGCCTGTCCTTAACACTAAGAAAAAGTTGCACAAAAGAACATGTGGATAAGGAATTTAAAAAATAGTACAGTATACAAATAGAATGCATGTGTTGGAGTAAAGTAAACATATGTTCTCTGTTCCTGTAGTAGTTGTGGACAGGCCACTGCATTATGAAACACATACGTGTGGGTTATTGTGTCAGTCGGTGGGTGGATTATTGAAAAAATCCATTAACTTTATATGTGCCCTGTCATTCTCAAGTGCATTACTATTAACTTTCCACACTTAAATGTGCAATTTTCAGTCACACTTCCATTTAGTCCACTCTAGCCTGTTTCCACTTTTATTTTTTATAGTCCCTCTTCTTTTTAGCTGCTGGTTTATTTATTTATTTATTTTTAGCAGTGATAGGATGATAATTTGTCAGATTTCCTTTATCTGACTGGAGTAATATGACAGTATACCTTAGTTAATAATATTTGTGCTTCACACCCTGAGTGTGATATCAGAGAAATATACGCATTATGTGAATATGGTGTATTGATTTCAGACAGCATGAGTTCATTTTTTGATTTTGTACAAAAGTTGATGATGAAGATCACCATTTTACTGTCTGTAAGCTAGCATTTAGCATTAGCTCATCAACCCCCCCCCCACCGTGTTCCCACCTCTGCCTTTTTGTCCAAATAGGGTCAAAGATCCTCATTTACAAAGATGCTCAATGGGCTCCAACAATGATATGAAATGGTGCATATAGATTTGTCTTGTAACTGCACTTTTATGGTTGTTACTTTTAATTTATCACCATTTACTATAACATTATCCTCTGTATTTTGAATTTTCTCAGTGTAAATCATGTATTTTCCTGTATTTCATTTCCTGGTCATTTACATGTTTATAACAGCAGTGAAAAAGTGACTTTCATTGAAATATATCAATAACTGAACATAAACCTAATGTGTACTGTAATGTGCATTATTATTGGTCTAACTCCATGGGTTTTATTGGTTGTTGTAGAAGATGACAGTGTTTCCATGTTCACTACGGAGCCTCTGAAGGTCCAAGTGAGTCATATCTGATGACCACGAAAAGATGAAAAAATACATTTTATATCAATTAATTACATGTATTGATAGAATTAGGGGACTAACAGTATTAAACATTTTACAACAGTAAACAATTTTGTTCAGTGGTGGATGTTTAGGTCTTTATGGGTTAATATGGTCACTTCTAGTACCAAAATCTAAATTATAAACTCAACACTGGAAAACCAGTCCAAAAAAACATCTGCTGCTACAGTGGCTCAACTTTATACAGTGTGAAAAGTAGAATCATTGGATGCAAAGGCAGGAACTGACTCTCCTGGACTTTACTAAAGATGATCATGACTGGTTGATAGAAAGTTCTGAATGACATTTCTTCAACAACGGGGCAGTGGTAAAATGAAATGTGGAGAAATGTACAGTTAAGCATGACCGGCTGCAACACGTAAAGACGACATTTTAACCAGTAGCCACTTCTACGCCTCTTTCAAAGTGCTTCTGCTGTCATATCTGTACCTTTTCTCTCTGGTTTTGCTCTGTTTTCTCTCTCACCTTTGACCTTCTTGTAGTAATCAGCCTCACTCAGTCCACCTGATGTGCCACACCTGTGGCTCATCAGGTGGTCACTATATATTCTCCACTCTCTCACTACTTCCTTGCCAGATTGTTTTTGTCCTGCATATCTTTCCAGCATTTTTCCTGTCTGTGTTCCAGTTTTTGACCAGTCCCTCCCTGCTTCGCCTGACTCCAAGCTCAGTCTGTTCTCCCTGTTTTGTCCCCTGTGCCTGTCCCTCGTTACCTGACCAAGTCTTCATCCTGCTCTTTGCTGGATTACCCAGAACCAGACCCTGGACCGACAATGACCTGTGGTTTTGCCTGCCCCTTCAGACCCCCCTTGCTCTGAGACTTCTGTATTGGATCTGGACTCTGGTTTGTTAACCAGGAGTATATCTGTTCTAGTAGTGAACAATAAAGACTGTTATATTGTACTCCTATCTGTTGGTTTTCTTATGGGTTCGCTTCCTGGTTTATTACATCTATAATGATAACAACATTTATTTTACATCTCTGACCTTGTCTTGCAAAATAAACGTATCAGGCACCCCTGCCCTCAGAATTTCAAGAAATGGTTGAAAAATTCCCAAAGAACATCAAACAGTATTTTCTGCTTGAAATGCCCTTCACAATAAAGCAGTTGAGGGTATCTTTTGTTCCTCTGTTTTTGAGGCTTTTTTCCCCCCAGTTCAATATAGGTTCCACAATAAAAACATGTAGATATTTGCAAAGAGAATGCAGTTAAGCTCAGCCTAAAAAGACTGAAGAAGTGTCTATAAATCCAGGTGAGACATTCACCATCCACCAGAGAGTGGGCAAAAAAAGGAAAATGTGAAACACACTATATGAAGCACACTCTCTAATGCAGTGAGACGTTATTTGTTCCATTTGAGAATAATGTAGCCTGGAAGGAAGTAAATATAATAAAATTCACTGGACATGAAATGCTTGGTTCCTTCGAGCTACACTCAAAGTTACTTTATTAGTGTGCAGAGATTGGAGTGCTGCTGCTTGTGTTTATTTAAGCCCTTATTTCTGTTCCTGTTAGTGTATGAGTGTGTGTGTATGTGGAAGCAAATCTATGTGTTTTATCAGTCAGAGCCGCTGGTCAGTGAACGGAAGAGAGTCGACGATAGCAGTAAAGCCAGGAGGAGAGGAACTGAGCGTGACTGCAAATTGTGTGTGTCCATATGTGTCAATGCATTCATGCCTGTGTGTGTGTGTGTGCGCGCGCATGTCTGTGGGTACGTTATGGTGATTACACTGTAAGGGGTTTATGCTGATGCTAGAAAGCTGCAGAGTGATAATGCACTGTTGCATGATGGGAATGCCCTTTACATCTTATATGTGAGCCAAAAAGGCCTGACGACACCCAGACTAAAGAGAGTATACAGAGAGCGAAAAGAGCAGGAACCAGAACAAAAACCTGGTGAGAAAAATGAAAGGCTGTAGATAATGAGAGAAAGAGAGCCAAAGCACGAGACGACAGAGAGCAGGAGACTGAGATTAATTGATGTTAAGATGCTTCCTCCCCCCCGCTGCCACGCTCAGTATACTCCTGGGGACTGCCTTCTAACCTCTTGCAGCTCACACTTAAAGATAAAACACTAAACTCTGTCCTCTGGGGGAATCTGGGTTTGCACGTACTGTGAGAGAGGAGCTGTACTATCACAGTTCAACCCATCCTCTAAGACAGGCCCTCGCAAACGTATTCAGCTCGTCACCCAGAAGAAACATTTTGTGTTTCCCTGGGAACCTTCAAAAACTATATCACAAATTGCTTTAACATCTACATTTCTTACCGAGTCTTCCACCACCAACACGCCTAATCTACATTGCAAAATGTTTTCAAGGCGGACATGGAATGTAGGAATGTCAATAATTGCTAAAAGATAAGGTTAGCAATTGCTTCTAACAATGACAAGTAATGTTAGGGAACCAACAATACAATAGACGCAGCATAAACAATGACAGGCCTTTGGTGTTTTTTTTCCAAGTGCTGTTTTGAAGACCTGAGTTTGATAATTTAAGGGTCACTTCTTCTTCTTCTTCTTTTTGGAAAGAATCTAAGTTTAGAAGGGACAGGGTGACATATGAAAATTGCCAGTCTGCACGGATCACACCAAAGAACAGTGTCACGGTACTCGACTTCTGCTTATCTGGGTTTGGGTCACAGGGGCAGACAGTCCTCTCCACAGCCACTTCCAACCAGCTCTATTCCCAGGCCAAATGATAAATATAATCTCTCCAGTGTGTCCTGGGTTGGCCCCGAGGTCTCCTCCTGGACGGACATGTCCAAAATCCCTCCCAAGGGAAGCATCCAGGAGGCATCCTCACTAGATGCTTGAACCACCTCACCTGACTCCTCTTAACATGAAGGAGCAGTGGCTTTTCTTTGAGTAGCTCCTGGATGTCTGAAGACCTCACCCTATCTCTAAGGCTAACCCTCATTTCAGTCATTATCAAGACCTCATGATCATAGTCGGTACGTAAATCGAGAGCTTTGCCTTTCGGCTTCCCTTCCTCTTCACTACAACAGACCGGTTTAGCATCAGCATCACTGCAGACGCCGCCCCAATCTGCCCGTCGACCTCCTAGAACAGTGTCTCTCAATGAGATTTAAGCTACTTGATAACTATTACTTTTTTGTCGGAGCAAGGGCAACGTTGCCTTCATGTAATGTACAAACACATTAATTTGGACAGGCAGACGGGGTACGTAAAATACCTGCACTATCAAGAAGGTATTTCTTTTTTTTTTATTTTTTATTTTACACATAAATCCGATGTAGCTCAGTATTTACACTGCTCCATGTCCTCAATAGTGTCTGTTTTCCGTTATAGTTACAGCACTGTGTTTAAAAAAGGCTTCAACTTTTGGAACAATGTGATGCTCTAATGTGACGTGTGTTTCTATTCTGAAGGATTAAGAAAGACTTTTTGAAATACTTGAGTGCATTATGACTTACCCAACACCTAAGGACCCCAAGTTTTGGTTTTCTTGTTTTTTTGCTGGGATTGCTACCTTAAGATGTAATAGAGATAGAGACAAAAAAAAAAAAATCTGGCATTTGAACAAGTGGAAATTATCCTGGTAAGATTTCTTGAAATAAAATTTTCAAGATCTATTAAAATATCTAAAAAAATAAGTTCTTCTATCTCACTGGAAAGTTACTCTTTAGGTGATTATGTCTTATTTTAACTGTGATGAGATATTTTGAGTAGAAATGACAAAAATACACTTGGTAAGATTTGGATTTTTGCAGTGTACCATGAATTACCATGTGTATCTAATAGGCAAAACAAATAACCTTGCCTATTTCTATATTTAATCACTGCAGTGGAAGGATCTGAACAATTTGACGACTTGAGTCTTTTTTGTCCAGGCTGTGTGTCTCTGATTCAGACATATAACCTATTCTGTTCTACCGCACACTAGGTGAGAAGCCAGGATGTCGTTAAATTAAAAACCACATCCTGAATTAAGGCTGTTCACATTGTGGTTCTAAAACACTGACTACCTGTTCATGTTTATGGGCTGTGAGTTTAACTGACTGACTGGGAGCACATCCCTAAAATCGTCAGAGCGCATTTACAATGGGCTCTGCTTTGATAAATTGAGCACAGATTTGAAGTGAAAACCTCTTCAGTTTTGCCCAAACAAAAATGTTACAATTACTTTCTGCAAGCCAACGCCACAAGTATTTCACAAATGAACTCACAATAGCCAGAAATTAAAGATTAACTAAGGCTGAAATTTGATGCAAAAACGCTGCCTGTAGACATGGGTTCATGCCTCTTTCATACCCCTACGGTTTAGCGCCGAAAAATCTGTTTCATTAACTAAACAGAAGCTCTGAAAGTCTGTTCAGTCCAGTCACCAACTAACAGATAAATGGAAGAATTTAAGTCCTAATGTACACAAACACTGTGCCTTAAAACTGCCCTTTGCACCGAGAAAAGTCTGTTGACATATAATGATACTAAAGCCCGATTTATGCAAATTGACAGTCAGCGCTCACCTCCAAAATTCTGACCTGACGCAGACAACGTTGCAGAAAGTGTCGCAGACAATAAAAGAAAAGAGGGCTGTGATTGGTCCGCTGTAACCACTGTACACATATTTTCGTCGCCGCGAGCTCCAAAAAAAAAATTCACGAGCACCATTTTTAAAATACTTGCAAAGATGGATCAGAAAGAAGAGCGTCTCATTGAAGAAATGAGGAAGTACGAACACCTGTACAACTTGTCGTCGAGACTATACAAGACTGTACAACTGTTGCTCCACCGGAAGATAACTACTCCTTGCAACTGAGACTTCGCACCCCCTGTGGCAGTGAATAATATAGCGCACACCAACACCTTCCCGCACGCAATATTGCGAAACCTAGGACGGCATTGCCTTGTCCCACCTTCCTTACATCTGGATGGAACAGCTCTCCTCCTATTGCTCCAAACCCTAACCCTAAGAAATGTTATGTGCCTGCGCTGCTTTTTTGTTTTTTGTTGTCGACTGACTCGCCAGCCTAATGTGTCAGTCTCCAAGGAGTCTTCTCTGTCAAATGACGACCAATAGGGGGAGAGCTGTTCCATCCAATAAGAGGTAAGGAAGGCGGGACAAGGCAATACCATCCTGGGTTTTGCAATATTGCTTACCACACAACTATAAACGAAAACTGTCTGCGACAAGCTATCTGCGACAGTCTGCCACAGAAGCATAATGGGACCTTAAGAACATCTTCATTTGATGATGTCAGTTTGATGTGTATAAACATATAAAATCCTTATGCTTATTCTTATTTCAGTATCATCACTTTAGGGTCAGATTTGCAAGAAAAGTGATATGAGAATGTGGTGTCAGAGCTGGAGGAACTCTTAGGAAAATAATTAGACATATGTAGAACAGGTTCTGACCCTGAGCCTGGTAAATGCAGCTCCAAGATTTAGTAAGATGAAGAGATGGGGAGAAAATGCCCAATCCATCGCAGCCACTCCCATTAAAGCCCATTAGAATAATTAATGAGCCTAACTCCCTTTGCTGAGTCTATAAACCTGTCCTGAACTCTTGTAATAATGACTGTGAGTTTTATGTGCACGTGTGTCCATGTGTGCAGCTGAGCCCATCTTTAATAATGATAATATACTGTTGAAATAAAAGTCAGCAGGAGAAGAAGAGAATGTGTTTAAAGAAGATTTACCCATACAAGCACTTCCTCACATCCGCCTTTTTCATTTAGTGTCTTCTTCACTTATATCTTCTTGTCTGTCACAGCCACTTCATAGATTTATGTGCATTTCTAAGCAGCTGTGTTTTATAAAATAAGCACCTGATAATGTATCACATCCAACCCAATTACCACAAGAAAATGTTACCATTGTAGATGTTTAAGCACCAAAATAAGCTTCAGATGAACTATTCTCTATGTATCTGTGTTCTACTGCTTGACCTGCTCTGGTTGGGATGGACAGCAGGACTATTCCGCTTTAGTTTACATCCAAACTCACATAAGTTTTTAAGTTTAGATAAAAGTATGGGAAATTATTGTGGTTTGGCTGACATGCTTTGCTGCTTTTCTATAATGAGGTTTGTCGCCTGTCACCATCTGTATATTTCAAATCAATTTTCTCTCATCTATTCTACATCAGACTGATTAAAAACTTGCCAGACAGGTTGTTGCACAGATAGTACATGCATTCCGTGATTCAGAGGGAACTTTACTACAGATGGAGCATAATATTCATTTGAAAAGTTGTGTTAAATGTATAGATGAGTAAACTGTTGTGCTTTCTTGACTTCAGGATGAGCCACTGACATTTACAAACTTTCCTATCTTCTTAACTTCAGTTTCCAAAGAATCATGCCAAAAAATCTACATTGACACAAGGATAATGTTTCTACAGAAGCTGAGGTTGTTTCCATTTTGTAGCAGGTTGCATTAACCAGTGTTTGAGTTCATATATTCCATTTTAATTCACATTACCCTGTTACACAAAGTGACGTGGCTGATCATATCCTTTAATGCTAGTTTTAGTAAAAGTTTCATTACCTTTAACTTTACTTTAATCTTATGCTTCTACACATATTGCAGATTTTATTCTGCATTTATGTGCTTCTATGAAACTGGACAGAGGGTCTAAAAATTCTAACCAGACGTAGACTAATGTTATGAAGCAAGTTTGGAAGCACTTTGGGTCTATTTTAACTCATAGGGACCCAGTGCGACTTTTGTGACTGCTCTCTAATGAATTATTCTCAGTATTAAATCTTTCCTAAGTAGTTATCACCATTTATTACAATATTATCCTCTGAATTTTGCATTTTGTTCACCTATTTTCCTATGTTTAATTGACTGGTCATGTAGATGCTCATAAAACCTCAGAGTAAAGTTAAAGGTAATTACATCAGAACAGGAAAAAAAGAAGAAAAGATGACTTTTTCAGTAAAATCTATCATTAACTGAACATAAACTCAGTGTATCCATCCACTGTCAGTGATTCAACTTCATGGGTTTTACTGGTGAATCAACATTGTAGAAGATGATGGTGTTTCCATGGTAACTACGAAGTCTCCGAACGTCCAAATGGGTCATAACTGCATTTTACACCGATTATTTACATGTATTGATAAATTAGTGGATCAACAGTTTAGATCAGTAGATGCCTTTGATTGATGATGGAGTTTTGGGTCTTTATGGGTTAAAAATAAATATTTACTATAGTAGAAACTATTTTCAGATGAAACAGTTTTATTTATTACACAAATCTGCATGCCACATGGTAAAAAAGGACACAAAAATTATACACTACCATTCTTTCTGAATATGTTTTTATTCTCCACAGGTACATTTTAGGAATCAAACTAATTATGCAAGTCCGAGTGTTTCACAAAAACGACTGCTGTTGCAAAATCACTTTTTCTGTATGTTTAAATGGGCAGGTTCCACATGTAACACCAGTGGACACGATGGATTACACAAGAAACCTTTAATAAGACTAAGATTCATGACAAAGCCACATGTCTGGTTTAGAAAAAACACTAGGATCGACACATTTAACACAGTGTCTTTATTTATAATGGTATATAAAACCAGTTCAAGCCATGTTTTCCAGATTAAAATGCACTGACACCGAGGTAGATTTTCATGTCCCAATTTTGGTCCCATTTTTTTAAATTAAAATTTCATTCATTATGAGATGACTCAGGGTGGGAGCAAAATTTTTTTTGCATTTACCTGAGGTCAACATTAGATACATCCTGGGGGGAAATATGTCTAAATTTGTCTTTTATTATTGGGTCTAAAAAGCTGGTAAAGTACCAGATACCTAACCCAGTTTCATAGAAGCACCCATATAATTTTTTTTTTTTTTTTACATTTTTGCATATTGTATGTATTAGTCTACACATACTGTCTACTGTCTTCTGCATATATTGTGATTATTGAAAGCCTTTCTTTTTTCTCTGACAATACCAAAAGTCTAACCTTATCTAATTTTATCGCATCTGTGATACTCCCGGTCAGTGGGTCGATTATATTCCGTATGTGATCTGCACAGAGACTCTTTCCAGATAAAGTCCCTCCGGCTCTACCTGAAGTTTTCCCAAGGTGCTCCTTGGCCAGATGGGAGGTGTAGTCCCTCCAGCGTGTCTGAGTCCAACCCCTGTGGGTCTTATCCCAGCTGGCTGAACCAGTTACGCCTCCAAACTAATGCCTCTGGGGCTAATCTGACACTGCTCTCACACTTGATAAATCTGATGTAACCTGGCTCCATCTGGGCAATCTTCATGTGACTACTAACACTGTGAAAATAGTCGGGGGATTTCACAGAACTGTACAAATGTCTAGTAATGTACATATTTTATGAGGTATGTGCCTCCACGTGTTTACTTTTACTGGAGCATCTCATCACATATGAGCTCATTAAATAACAAAAAAATGGTACTTTCCAACTACATCATTCTGTGTATGTGTGGAACTTATTGGGAACTCTGATTACCCCACAACTGACTTTTGTTTCACACCATCAGCAGCAGTTTGAGATAATCTGAAGATCTAAAGAAACTGGACCAATTACCAATAAAACTCTGTGTGATGTTCCAGTCTATAGCTGAACTTGGTTATTTAGGCTTACATCTGTTCCTTAATGCCATACCAACGTTTTTATTGTATAAAACTTTGTATCCAACTTTTATAAGAAACACTGAGTACATAATATTTAGCAGGAGTTTCATCATGGTCTAAAAAACTGGTGTACGTCACAGTAATTGAGCCACAGTATGAAAAAAAAATCCAGTATCTCATCACAAAAAAACACACTACGATAGATAACTGGAATTGGAAGTAAATTCATGGATAAGTGAATACTGACGTGGGGTTTCCAATTGGCAGCTCAGCCTCTTGTTTCAGTAGGAAAACCTAGTATGATTATTTTGTCAATGCGCCATTAATTTAAAGCCAATGATGTTATAACACCAGCCACTTTTACACAGAGGTCCTGGAAAAAGGTGTGATGTTGATCACACTGTTTTTCTACCATTGACCGATTTCCACAGCCAAACTGAACGAGTAACAGAGGTGAGACAGGCTGGACTTTTACACAGTGGACCTGCATTCCAGAATCAAAGGGGCGGTGACACAGCGCAGTGTATAGTGAGATGTATAACTTTCATGTCGGAAAATAGATAGTGCTGTAGCGAACCTCTACTCAAAGTGACAACAGCTCGTGGATCCCTGCATCTCCCCAGTTCAACATCTTTCTGGTTGTGTTAATATGCTTGTTTACTGTACATGTGGGACGGAATGACCCTACCATTTCATTTATACAGACGTTGTTCTGGAAAAAAGGTGAAATATTCCTCTAACAGAAGTGCTATGTAATAGGGGCTATTGATTATTGTCAGCAAACCAGCAGGCATACACCAGATTAACCAACACTGAGTAAACTATTAGACAGATAAAATGAAAAACAAAAGGTATTGGAGCGAAAAAGGGAGTGAAACAGAATAACTCCACATATTTGAGTACAACCATCTATTAGTGTTCATTTTATTTTATCTATATATTTATGCTTTTATTTTGGATGTGAGAGTTTATATAGTTTGGTTGGCTTATGAGGTGTATTAGGTTTGGGATTCTGGGGTTAAATAACTGTGCTGTATAATGTTCATGAAACTGTACAGTTATAATTATTACAATATAAAACTTCAATACAAAAAAACAAGTGTTTTGAGTACAAGCACACCACTTAGTAAAAGGAGCATTATTGCATGAGTTTACCAAATTTCTCTGACTCATAAGAGTCCATGAACTGAATGTTAACATTACATTTGGCTGACGCTTTTATCCAAAGCAACTTACAAGGTATAGGCATATATAGCATAAAGGGCATTGCCTAAGGGCCCACCTGGGATTCAAACTGGCAACCTTTCGCACCAAAGTCAGCAGTGTAAACCACTAAGCTATCCAGTCGCTGCTTATTTTTTTTCCACGTTCACACAAAATGAACTTGTTTAGCTGGTTTGAGATCAGGTGGGCAAATAAATGGTATTGGAATATAAAACAGGAGCATCTCTCAGCCACTTTAATCATCAAATTAACTTTAAGTTAAAACTGAGCTAGACCTTTTAATTTGTTTTTCATGTTCAAGATTATTTGGCCAAACATCATGGCTTGATTATTATGCTATAGGGAGTTGAATGCATTACGTTGCCTCATTTGATCATGTATTATTACACATACTTCTGCTTTACATCTGTGCTGTGTGAGTATCCTTTGGGTCCTCCACTTTACCCTGACATTAAAAACAGGTACATGTAGGTTAATTCTCCTGTCGGTGCCCCTGACCATGGTGCTGATAAAGCTCTGGACCTTTAGCGGCAACTCACTGCTGCTATTGTGTACTGTGTGCTAAAGCTAATCAATGATGCTAATGCTAGGTAGTACTGTGTGTTTATTGTGATGGGTAAAATGCAGAGACCAAATTTCCCTACGGAGATAATTAAGTGAGTTAACATATGCTGTGATAGCTATCCAAGTCAGTAATATATATTTTTAAGCACTGAAATTTGGCTGGTGTGATTAATAACCTTTCTTAAGTGGTGTGACACATTTAGAACACATTATTGT
The DNA here is from genome assembly GCA_029822895.1 of Maxillicosta whitleyi. NCBI lineage: Eukaryota > Metazoa > Chordata > Actinopteri > Perciformes > Neosebastidae > Maxillicosta > Maxillicosta whitleyi. The sequence continues at coordinate 15,856,225 of JAPSES010000104.1, read as the reverse complement.
TTTAAACAGAAATCAACAAAAGTAATTAAACAAGGGAAAAAACTAGCAAAGCTTATAAATACCCCCGCTCACTGATACCCTGCCCACCCAGGGATTCAGTCTTAACATTCAATCTTTTCAAAAAGCTGTTAAAAAATGTGTTTAAAAAAAGAAAAGCAAAAACTGAAACAAAGGCACATGTAAATAACATCTGTGTGAAATTTTAAAAGATTTGTCTGAATAGGGTCAGAGAAATCAATTAGACAAATTTTCAAAAAATTGTATAAAAAAAAAGGAAGAAAATAATCCAAAATTGAAATTCCATCATTAAACACCTCTTCTAGTGGCAAAGTAGTGAAACTGGAAAATCATACGGACGGACAAAATTCTTGGCATATCCATCCATCTCTCTATCTATCTCTCTATCTCTCTCTCTCTCTATCTATCTATCTATCTATCTATCTATCTATCTATCTATCTATCTATCTATCT
>JAPSES010000104.1:15828875-15841953 GCA_029822895.1 Maxillicosta whitleyi | reverse complement strand
GGTGTCAGTCACAATATGTGGGGGAACTGTGCTGCTTGGCGGAGGTTTGCGCTCTCTGAGTGCTTTTCTAGTTTATTTATACTTTGTACTATTTTCATTCAATCATACAGATGCAGGGGTCGTAGTGACAGGAGCATCTCTGACTGCTGGTGCAGCTGTAGACTTTCCTTAGACCTATTTCTGTTCCAACCTTGGTAATGCAGTTACATTTGAACTGCGCTGTCCACATCCAAGGACCACTTTGTGTAGTCAGAACGCTGTAGTTTCACCAGTCGACCTGCATTAAGATTTGTCTAGAGCAGGGGTGTCAAACTCACTTCAATTCAGAGGCCACATTCAGCCCAATAATATATGATCTAAAGCCGGTCGGACCAGTAAAATAATAACAGTGAAAAAGTAAACTTACATCATGAAAATGCTGACATCTAAAAGTATGGTTTAAAAAACGTGAATAACATGAAAAACTATGAACATAAAATTAAAAATAAGTGCTATTTAAACAATATTAAGCCTCAGTTTATCATTTGCACGTGTGAATTACAGTGGATATAAATACACAAAACAATTAGAAAGAGTTAGGTAAATTGTTAAAATTGTACTTCTCTTAAGAAATGCCATGATGTTCATAATCATCTTTCAGAGTATTGACATTTTTTGTGAAATGACAGTTTGTAAATGTAAACAATTTCATGGAATTGTACTTTTTTAAAACTTTTGACACCCGTGGTTTAGTGTAACTGCAGTCGCATTCTCTCAGCACTGTAATGTGTTTTACTAATTTTCCTAACTTCCTGACATTTTTCATCAAGGTCAAGGTAAAGTAGTTAGGAACAGAAGATGGGAGGTAATTTTTCCTGGACTTTTCGGACATCCATCTCACCAGAAGAATGAGCCATCAATCACATTTATCATTCAACACCGTCACAGCGGACACTGACGTCTATTAGCCCTTAAATCGTGTTAACGGGAAATAATTTACAAATGGACCACCGGTGCACAGATTACAGATCCAAATAAAGCAAATGAGGAATCAAAGGCCACGGATGAGCGAATGAGAAATGAATGATGGAACGTTTTAGAGAAGAAGCAAGGACAGTGAATGAGGCTGGGAGGGACGAAGGAGAAATGAGAATGATGTTTCTTTTCTGAGCTGACATGATCATATTAATTAACAGACAATCTTAGAGAGGAGCTACCTTCATACAGTCAAACACAAAACACATACACACACGCTCAAAACACATGGATGGGTCTTGCGGGAGTTGAACCAATAACCTGCTGGTAATTAGTCTGTCTCCTCAGCCGCTAGCGTCTGTTAGCCTTTATGACCCATTGATACTGAGCTAACGAGAATGTCAGTCACACACGCTGATGCATGAGGCCACACACACACACACACACACACACACACACACACACACACAGAAATCTCAATGATGCCCACATGTTTTCTCAGAGGCACAAACAGAGACCTCCTCCCTCCCTCTGAGTGTGACACGTGTAACCTCTCCTCACTCTATAATTTACAAGGATGTGGACTCGTGTACTATCTCGCACCAACCCTGCAATTGTATTAATATATCATAAGTGCCTTTTATAAATATATTATACAAGTGCCTATTAATATATAAAGGCCACTACCTGATAGTGTTCTTTCACACTGGCTGTAATGAGGCTGTGTGGGTCAGAGCGTGGGACACGCTCAAAGTATGTGTGGCATGTTTTAATATGAGCCTCAGCAATGGTCGTTCGTACCAAGACACAAAATGCAACATTTTAGGAATGTGGTGACCGAAGCCACAAGAAAGCAAGGCACGCATTCACATGAACACGGGACATAAAAGCTGTCATACTAGAAACATGGCAATGCATAAAAATAGCCGAGTGCTGAGAATAACTGATAACCCTTGAGTGGAAAAGAGAAGAAGATGTAGCTGTGACATCATCCTGTGGCTTGTGGTTCACTGTTTGACATTTAGCCTCTGCTATCTTGGAGTTTTTGAGCCTGAAACTACATATGGGTCTGAGGGTGGAGCAGGGGATGGGCCAATGGTCATGATGAAACCCACCAAAGTGAACATCACCACTAACTGAAAACACCACAGCCGCACTTCTATTTCACAAATAATATGTTAAAAGCTAGCAAGTAATTTCAGGCCTGTAGCTAAATGCTAACAGCTATTCCCACTTTCTGCAACATTAAGCACAATTAATTACCATGCTAGACTTATTTGACTTCATTTCATTTTATTTTGAGATACAAATTACCATATTTGAATGTGACAATGGAACTGAGGGGTGAAACCAAGCTAATGCTTCCGCTAACTTACATTCAATACAGCCAGCTACAAATAATAATAATAATAATAATAATAATATACTTTAAGCTACTGCTAACACTTAACTCATATAATTTATGGTATTAAAGTTAGAAAAGTATTGTAAACTTTGTATAATCGTAAACAAATAAATTAACAAGCTAGTTGAAGGACTATATGATGTAATATTTAATGCTAACATTAGCTTATGTTACTGTTATACTGAAAAGCAGTTTTGTAATACAGTAATAATAAGATCAGATCAGAATTTAAATACTATAGATCTGTCAGAAAGAAATTTTATGGCATAAGCGATCTAATAGTCACATACACCAGTCAATCAAAGCCTGATATTACACTTAATCTGAATAATCAATTCAGTAACATAAAGGGCCATAAATACACATACTAGACAACCCAAATCAAATAAATGTAATATGCTGAGAGATAGAATTTGGCTGACTTTGAATAGGAGTCCATTACAGATTTTTGGACCCAATATCTAGCAGCTGTCAGTGGTTTTACATTGTAACACACTTCTACTATGGCTTCAATTTCAATCTGTAACTGTTGCCCTTTACTCACAGCACAGCGTACATGACCTTTCTAATAATAACCAGTGCAGTCTCACCCTCACAGTCAGTCAATATACAGTCATGTATTTGTTTTGGAATGTGTATGACCCATAATGAGACACAGCCATGCAGGCAATTATTTCATTAGGCAATGGCTGAAATAAGCAGACGCTAACACTTCATGATGTGCCAAATTGCTGCACTGTTGCTTTTGGTGAATTAGACTGTGCTCTGTGAAACATGTTTTCTATGATTCTTGATCACGACGCATCCTCTGTGTCAATCACAGAGGATGCGTCATGATCAATCACATCAGCAATTTGACTCAGGCACATTGTTAGCTCTGGATTGTTTGTTTTCATGCTTGTTTGCAGAATGCTAAGTTAGAATTGTTGTGGAGTGTAATCAAAAACAAGAAAACTATTTCTGCTCAGTTTATGAGATGAAATGAAGCTTTATATCTGTGTATCCAAATATGAACAATACGATGACAATACCTTGAAAATACTGATCTATCAGGTGAACGTACAGGGTGGGAATGACAGAATGTTCACCCCTGTGTCCTTTACATCTCCATGCAGCGTCGACACAATCAAACAACTCAAGAACTAAAGAATGATCATGATATTTTCCTTAAACTTACATGACTTCGAGGCGTGCAGACCGAGAATCATTGCCAGCCTGTGACGACACAGTGCAGGTGTAATCACCAATGTCACCTGACCACGTCTGGCCAATAGTCAGAGAGCCCTGGCGCACAGAAACACGGCCCCCGCTCGATGAAATGACTGGCACACCGCTGCGGTCCCACTTGAAGCTGTAACAGAGGAGATATATGTCTATAATGAATAGAAGATATGCGCTGACGCCATCTTCTCACTAGAGCAGAGCCACCTACACAACACATTGAACATGAATACTACACTTTGTTTATTTTTCAAACCAATATGTTCCTGCTACTATATGTGGAAAAAATTGGCTGTTATCCATTAGCTAAAATGAAAAAGCAGTGATACAAAGCCACACTTTACATAAATTCTGCTTTACATCTGCTTTACATAAATTATGTTTGTACAACAGGTTATATTAAAATGAATATGTGAAGGAAATTTTAGCTTCACAAAAAACATCTGTAGTAATATACAGGCAGATGTAACTAAACATATAGTGTATATTAGCTGTGACTTAAAGTGGAACTAGGCAAAATTTGACCCTAATTAAACCGTTTCAAAGCAATTGTGATGGTTAAATGACTTGTTATGGGGAGAATGGAAGCCCTCTGCCTACCCACTATTGCTTCTAGGGCTGAATATACCACTTATAACCTGTAGCACTGTAGCCTAGATCTCGTCATGTTGGTCCAAGATCTCGTCTCTTGTGAGAAATGTCACAGTTTATGGCACTACCACACAAACACCCCCCCAGCAAGGTACGGTTGGCGAGCTTTAAACACAAGCCAACTGCGCCTTAGCCCATTCGATAGCATGCTAAACTGGTGGTCTGAGGCTCTGTCTGCAGCTGCTAGCACTGAGCTGCTAACATTAGCTGCTGAGCGTAAGAGCAGCTCCAGTTCCACAACCTCCTCCGTGAAGTGAAAACAAATGTCTGAAACTTCAATATAAATGTAAAGGTTACCATTCCACTCTACTCCAGCAGCGTATTCAATCACTATTTTTTGCCTTCTAATTGCCAGCTTCATTGAAAACAAATGCACATGGTCAGAGGTGGAGGTTTTTACGGTGGGTTAATATGTCCTTTGAAACTGTAGGGGGAGCTCTGCAGACAAAAATGTTATAAAACAGTGAAGAACTAAAACAATAAAATGTTGCTTAGTTCCACTTTAAAGCAAAACACAAAGTGTCAGGTTTCAAGTAAAGCAAAGACCTGTAATAAAATGAACATATTGAGGTAATTTTAGCTGGTTCTGTGCAACTGAAGTGACAGGTTTCAAGTAACTCAGTGACGCCTGTTGTGATGTTGCATACCTCTATGAAGACTTATAACCAGGACAAGTAGATTTGAAGACCTATACAGACATAAAGTACATGCACATGTGTGAAAACCCACCTGACATTGACCCTGGGGTCATGAGTTGCGTTACAGTCCAGAACAGCAGTGGTTCCTTTAATGACGCGCTGGTCAGTGGGAGGCACAGACATGAGCGTCCGGCCTGAAAAACAAACAAAAAAAACACAGAGTCAGAGGAGAAGAGCTGAAACCCTTACTTAAAACTTAACTGTGGTGAAACGCATCAAAGTGAGTGCCAACATTTATTAAAATCTGTAAAGTTACAGCTCGGTGCATAACTCCTTGTTTTAAATCATCCTTAAACTTATACTCTTACTGTCATAGTGATGGAGAGTCAAACATTTGGGCGTTGACACCAGGAAATGTATGTAGAAAGTAAAGTAAACTTTATTGCCCCTGAGGAACATTTATCTCTGACACACTTGGTACAGTCTGTTGCATTAAAAAAAAAAAAAAAAAACTTTGCCATGATACTGATGTGAGTCAACCTGGAGTCATACATAAATGACATAAAAGAGCAGTAAAACAGCAGTAAAAGTAAGAGTTTCAGATGATGCACTGTTTCTGCTCCGTGAAGAAGTCAACAGCTTCAAATGACAGCTGTGAGTGGAATTCATACCGAAAAGAGATGGAATGTTGGGGGTCTTAATATGATTTTTGAAGCTTAATTTGTGATGGATGTTTAGTTCATGTTGGCTAACCTGTTCTGTTCAGTACCACATCTGATTATATTTAGCGGCATGATCCTGCTGCTCTCTCGACATGGAGCTTTGTTCTTTTTTTTTTTTTTTTTTAGGACTTTCCTCATTCATTTCCTCATGATACACTGAGCTTCTCTTTGCGCCTCCTCTTGTCTGACCTCCTCTCTGCTCCTCTATTCATGGCCCAGGAAATCCATGTTACAGACTCTCCTTCTTCCCAGGAGTCTCTGCTTTATGTGCTCACAGGTTTTCCCTGGATGATCTGCTGCTGTACCTCTGCTTCTCCCATGCCCCCACCATCATCACTTATTTATCCATGTAGTTGTTATAGTGTTTATTATACAGTCCCATAGATGGTAGAGGTTTCTATTATTGGTACTAACAGCTGCAATAGTAGTATATCCACTGTTTGTACTCTAGACTAGTAGTATTAACAGTTATTTGCACTAGTTATTGGCAGCTATACTAGCAACTACAAGATCTAGTTTTGAAGTTATAGTTCAGTTTACTGTGCATTCATGTGTCTCCCCCCACCTCCCCTACAACCCCTCTCTTTCTCTCATCCTTTAACTGTCTCTCTTCAACTCCAACTGGTCAAGGCAGACATCCATCCTCCAGGAGTCGGGGTCTGGTCCAGGTTTCTGTCACCATGTGTTTGCTTCCTGGAGGTTTCTGTTGGTGTCTGTGAATTGGCTTAAGATGCTGGTTTAGATCAGCTCTAGATGTAAAGTGTCATGAGATAATTTTAGGTACGATGTGGTGCTATATAAAGAAAAATGTGATTGACTGATTGATTGATTATGTGTTTTCCAAGAAATACCAGGTGTATGACATGCTGCTCTATCCCTCACCTGTAAGTTTAAGTCCAAATGCTATTTATTTCCCAGCAAAATCAAGCTCTAATAGTTGTTCTGTTCACACCCATCAGACTGCCTTGTCAAAAACAGCAGCGTTATCTCTGTACAGACCAACGATGCACCATGAGATGAGCTGAAAACTTACCATTAAGTGCAAAGTGGTGACCTGTAATGTTCTAAAAACCAATGCAACTACATAAATAATAATAATAATAATGCATTTTATTTATATTGCCCTTTACATCCAAGGATCTCAAGGGGCTACAGGTTAAAAAGAGACTAAAAAGTAAAACAAATATAATATTAAGAGAAATATTAAGATAACTCTTCGTGCTTTTTGCTTCTGTATGTAGTTTGTAAAATGAAAGAAAATCCTGTTAGTCACCTATTCACTACTGCTGTATTTCTGGAAATGACAAAACAAGAAAAGCCTTAAAAAAAAAAAAAAAAAAACTCTGGCGGATTGAGAATATATAATTTTGTGCAGCTTTTCTTTAAATTGATTAATATGTTCTGGTGCTTCCCTCTACCATTTTTCATACCCTCATGAGGATTAGCACAGCTGCTTTGTGGTTTCATGTCACTCTACATTTCTCTCTGGCCTTGAGGTGTCAATGAACAACTTGTGCATCACACATCATGTACCCCTCCTGAATCCCTGTCCATTTATAAAAGCACTTTTCAAAGTCATGTAGTGGGTGGACTAAGGCTTGGAGCAGTGAACTTAAACTTTAATGAGTGAAAGAGAAACAAAGGAGAGGCAGTGACAGAGGGGATAATTTAAATGCCTGTTTAATTCCCAGTAGTCTATACTTTATGCTGTACAAACAATACACACAGTCCTTTTTTTTAGAAAATATACTCCATAAAAATGTATGCTGCTCCCAAGTAATGAGAAATTAATTAGTCTACCGTTTAGCCTTGAACTGCTGAAACTAAACAGTGTAGGACCGTGCTTTCGCTGTTACTCACAAACACTCATATCTGCAGAAGCACGTATAATGTAGTAGAAAGTGCTTAGCTTTAACTTTACTGTACATTATTGCTGCTTTGTTGCAGTGAGGTGTTAGCCATTTTAGATGATTAAGAATCCAGAGGGGAGAAAAAATGAACTGGTTAAAAATTGAATTTGGTTGTAGAGTGGATGGATCTGCACAATTCAGGGTATATGTGGGGTTTCCCAACATACAGCGCAATATACAGTTTTAATTTATTACAGTGGTAGACTGTAAAAGCCTCTAATCTAATTAACAGTGTATAATGATTAGATACCAGGACAAACATGAAAGATAAGCCAATCAAGAGCTTTACCAACTAATCAATCGTCCTGTTACTAAACCAATCAGATGAAAACTTCACCAGCTAAGTCCATCGATAACCAATCACACTGCTATGCACTACATTGGGTTAATGCAATTGGACAGCTACTGATAAATTAGTGTTCCATGTCTGTTTGGGCCCATTTAACAAATGTAAATCGAGTACTTCAATGTGTTTTAGTTTGTGTGTTTAGTTAGGTGTTTATCTTACTCCACACAGTGAGCGTAGCCGTGGCGTTAATCGTCCCCTCAGAGTTGGAGGCGATGCATGTGTATTCTCCTGAATCCTGGAAGCTGACCGGCTGAATCTGCAAACCACCTGACTGCAGCAGCGTGACCCTGGGGACCTGGACTGAGCCGCTAGCTAAGACCTGGGTCCCTACAGACACACAAAGAGAAAGAAAGAGAGAGAGAGAGAGACAGACAATAATGAAATAGCCTTGAGGTGAGGGAAAGTAATTAACGTAATGACTTAATTACTCAATTTTAATTATAAAGACATTTTGTTAGAGTGTTTTCTTTGTGTGGTGTGTGTGCTGCTACCTTTCCTCCAGGTGATGGCTGGTTTTGGTGCTCCACTCGTTTGGCAGGTAAACAGGACTGTGTTGCCATCGGTGACTGTTTGGTCAGATGGTGGCAATGTGAACGTCGGAGCCATACCTGAAACACAGTGGAAGACACTGAGAAGGACGCTATATGGAATTAACACATTAGGGTTAAAAATAAAGACAAATCTGAGCTAAACACCAGGTTATATTCATTACACGGTGCGACGTGTGTGTGCATAAAAGGGAAATAAACACACATATATATATAATAATATATATCCACACAAAAACAGACACAAAATCTCCATCAGGTATTTTGTTTCAGTTTGGGCAATCACATTCATCTATGATGATGGACAACGCTGCTCAAAATGGATCCTCTGTTCTAACAAGTGGAAACAGTCTATGTTTAGGGTGACAATTGACTGATTATTTTTGTCAGTTATTTCCTCAATTAAGTGTTTAGTTGTCTAGAATATGTCAGAAAACTTTGAAAAATCTTCAATGTCAGAGGGTCTTGCCAAAGCCCATGGTGATGTCCTCAAATGTCTCGTTTGATGGTTGGTAGAGGAATAAAAGTAGCAGAAAATACTCCCATGTATGAAGCTGCAATCAGAGAAACTGAGGGAGGTCTGTTATAACAGCCTCCCTGTTGTTATAACAGACCTCCCTCAGTTTCTGTGATCTGAGTACTTGATTTGTGTACTTGAAGATGTGCATTTGTGTTCCTGCCGCTTTGTAACTGATTACAGACGAGTCTGCATTCCCTCTCAGTTACAGTTACCATTACACTTGTTTAATAAAAATGTGCATAAGAGTAAAACGCTGCGGGAATACGGCTGCTGCTGTGCTCCACAGCTGTGGTGCTGTACAGGTTTGATTTGCTCAAGAGTGTTTCATCAAATGTCTTTTCAGCCATATTTATGTCATTATAGTTGTAGAGTGGACTCCACATCTACTGACACTGCAGTGATCATTCGTTGTGTTTCCAACCCTTGAATTAATGGTCACTGACATTTACACTAAAGCCAAAGGCAGGTTACAAGCAGAGGCAATAAGAACAAATATTTACTGACTGATACAATGGAAACGCCAGAGGAAGAGCGGAGATTAGCAGTGTAATCAATGTGTGAATAAAGACAGATGAGCAAGAAAGCTACAAGCACAATCAGGTAATCAATAAAGGGTTAAAAACACAACTGATGCCTGTGAGATGTGCAAACATGTTTATATGTGTGTGTGATGTGAGCTTACTGGAGACAATCAGTTGTGTGTGCGCTTGGATTTCTCCAACAGCGTTGTAGGCAACACACTGGAATATTCCTCCATCTCCGGGCTGCACTCGGCGCACCAACAGCCCGGTTGCCGCGGTGACCTTGTAGCGAGGGTTGGCCAGTTTGGACAAAGGTACCGTGTCCTTATACCACTCCATACGGGGCTGAGGCACACCTACATATGTGCACATACGCGAGAAAACACAAAGAAAAAAAGTTTTATTCTCTTTAATAAGTAGCCGACTGACCTTACTGCTGAGCAAACTCCCACTAAAACAGCCACACACACACTTTTACTAATCTTTCTTCTGTTATCCACTCGCTCCCCATAAATATGTAAGTGGGTATAATGACTGCTAATAATATATTGATTGGAGGGTGTGAGTGCTGGGGTAAGGGTGGCAGGAGGGGCCAAAAACATTGTGAATAAAAGATGGAGGTAAGAATATCCACAGAATCAGAGTGTGCCTGTCTGACGGACATGTCACATGTGACACGCAGAGGTTTCAGGCAATTACTCAAAACACCGTGAGTGGGTGTTTTAGGTGGTAAGAGGAAGGGAGACATGAATTCCACACATTTTCTCAATCTCTTGTCAAACTTTCACAGACAGGCGTGAAGTATTCCTCAGCCCCCCCTCTGTCACTCCATCTATCTGTCTCTCCACCTTCTTTCCCTTCTTCATCTTCTGCTCCTGGTTTCATCCCTCTCTCTCTCTCTCTCTCTCTCTCTTTCTCTCTCCCCTCAGGCCTCTGCTATTTAATTACACTGCCACTGTATCAGATTACTGAGGAGGAACAGAAAGTCGCTCAGGGTGTATGAGTGAGAGAGGAGACGGCAGTTGGTGGCAGTTTTTCTGAGCTGTGTCCAACCCGGCTCGCATAAATGTTTTCATGTAATCCATTAAAAAAAAAAAAAAAAAAAAAAAAACAGGCGTCATGACAAAGCGCAATTTTCAGGCTCGGTCTCAGCATGTTAATCTACTTGTGCTGCCAACACTGCTCTGACACTATCCAAGAAGCTTTCAGAGTAAAGTCTGCACACTGGGCTGGGAGAAATGACTAAATAACAACTCATGACAAAATGAGTTAATGATGAAATTATTGATAATGTTTAATAATATCAACCTATTCTTAAAACATTGATTGATTTATTTTTTGATCAAGGTTGTTTTTATTTTTCTGGATATGAAAAAGCTGTCTAAACCCCCCCCCCCCCCTCCCAGCACTGGATCTTTGCCAAATTCACATATAACCAGACATAATATGATTGTGTACAAAAATATACCCTTCAAACAAAGTACATGTACCAACACATATACACATACACACACACACACACATATATATATATATATATGTATATATATATATATACATATACATATACACACTTGCAAGATTAAAATAGAAAGAAACAAGATTAAAAATAAATGAATTAAAAAAAATTAATATTATAATTACAGATATTGAAGTTGGTACCTACCATACTGTACCATCTACAAAGCAAAAAATGGCTTCCATTTAATAAAACATGAATTTTAAGTATGTTACGGTATACTATCCACCTTGGTTTGGAGTATTTATCAAGGTATATTATTAAAAAAAAAAAAAAGTCCAATACAAAGCTAAACACTAATCAAATCGTCCGCGTCTGATGTAAAGTCACATTTTTCAGTCCACCTTTTTCAGTTTTCACACATAGCTGTGAATGCAGCACAATATGTGAAGAGGCGGTATCTTTATTTAGCCATCTGTATTTGTAATCCGATTGGATTTCAGCTAATGCATTGGATCAAAAGAACAAATCAGGTTAAACCACATAATCAGGCCTTATTTCACCGACACACGTGTGGTTCAGTTCATGCAGCTGAACTCTGCTTGTATTAAATGCATTTAAGAGAAACTATCCAAACATTTATTTCTTTGCTATAACTACTGTGCAAAAGGTGACCACTTTTAAATCTGATCTTTCACTCTTTTCCTGTGTTAATTTCTTCAGTTTCTTTATCTAGGAACAGCTGGAATACATATTGGTGCTTCTATGAAACTGGACCCTAAAAACAGGACATGGGGGTTAAAACTTCAAACCAGAAGTAAACTAATGTTATGAGGAGAGTTTGGAAGTCTATTTTAAAAAATAACTATTTACTGAGATAAAATAGAAAATATATTTCAGATGAAACACATTTTTACATTATTTTATACAAAAATTTGCATGTAACATCGTAAAAAGGACACCAAAATTACTCACTACTATTTATAGTAATAATATCTTTTTATTCTGTCACAGGTACATTTTGGAAATCGAACTAATTATGCAAGATAGTGTGCTTCACAAAACTGACCACTGTTGCAAAATCACACGCGATTTATATGTTTAAATGGGCAGGTTGTGTATGTAACACCAGTGGACACGATGAGTTACACACGAAACCTGAAATGAGACTGAGATTCATAAAAAACCCAGATTAGAAAAACCACTAGGATCAACAAATTTAACACACTGTCTTTATTTGTAGCGGTATACAAGTCCATTCACAGCCATGTTTTCAGATTAAATGCCCTGACATCTAGGTAGCTGTTCATGTCCCAATTTCGGCCCGAATATTTTATTCAAAATTCATTAATTTTGGGATGGCTCAGAGCAGGAGTATAATTTTTTTTTTTTTTTGCATTTAGAGGTCATCATTAGTGACATCCTGGGGGGGAATATGTCTAAATGTCTCTTTTAGTATTGGGTCTAAAAAGCTGGTAAAGTACCAGGTACCAAAATAAACCCAGTTCCATAGAAGCACCCACATACAGAACACAATATGTAGACATGTTTCAGACCAGTGATAAGTATTTAGTGTAACTTCCCTTTGCATTGAACGTGTGTATTTAGTGCAAATAAGACTGAGATTTGCTGAAATTCATGAATTCATCTGTTGTTTTACACCAGCTTTCATTTAGCACATGTCAAACGTTTATTGTTTATTATGTGTACTCATGGATATAGAGGTCACACCGAATAAAGACAAACTCCTGTAGAAGCTGTTTATTTCAGAATAATTTCCGTCTTCTTAATGCCATACACATATTTCCTGTATTTTCCTGTTGTATCTTAATTAAGAGACTGACAAATAAATGGAAATGGATGCTCATTAAAACTCTGTAAAAACAACAAAGCTAAAGGCGAGCTAAGGCTTTTGGACACAAAAGGTACATTAGTAAAAAAAAAAAAAAAAAGCCAAAAAAAATTTTCAGCGGCTGGAAAATATTGAATATTTTCCCCCATGCATGAAACTTTTCTAAAGTTTTTCAAAGTATTTGGTTTAAGGTGATCATATACCAGTATATCAGACAGTACTGATATTGTACACTAATAAAGTGTAGTGGATGCAACATAACTCAAAAAGTTATGGACGGATTTTGATGAAATTTTCAGGATTTGTTGGCAATGGCACAAGGAAGAAA
>JAPSES010000104.1:15792237-15811183 GCA_029822895.1 Maxillicosta whitleyi | reverse complement strand
CCTTACATACGATACGGGGACACCACTTTCCTGTGGTCCTACAAGTACCAAAAAAATTAGATATATAATAAAAAAAAAATTATGAATATCACTAGTTATACACACACACATTGCAAAAACCGTCACATGTGGTCCATACCCTGAAATTTTATACCAGATATAGTTTTAGTCATTTTAGACATGTTTCAGTGCCAAGTTTTTTTTCTCCCTATAAATTTTTGTGTCCCCAGGATGAGACACACACACACACACACACACACACACACACACACACACACACACACACACACACACACAGACTCACACTCTGAGACCTTTCAGTATTATGATACAGATTACTATCACCTGTCTAATAGGTATCCCCTTTATTGCTAAAAATAGCTCTGACTCAAGGCCTGGACTCCAGACATGTGAAGGTATTCTACGTTATCTGGTGCTAAAATGTCACCAGCTGATCCTTTAAGTCCTATAAGCCATGACATGGGACCTCCATTGATCGGATTTGACTTGCACTCTTGATTGGACAGAAATCCAGTTGTCCTTCCTTAGACCACATTTCATAGGGCACTAACCAAGGAAGACTGGGAGCAAAGACGGACACCTGCAGTATATCAGAGATGCTGGATCAAGTCATGTCATCATTACAATTTGGTCCTTGTTGAAATTGCTCATATTCTTGTTCAGTGAAATGTTCACTTGCTGCCTAATATATTCCACCCACTGACACTGAATGCAAGATATTTACCACTACAGCTGTCAGTGGTTGCAATGGTAATCTGTGTCATTATTAAAGCTGCATTCTCACAGAACTTAAAACGTCTAAACTCCTCTAATGGTGTTTCCTTTCATACTTCCTTTGCCAACAAATACTCTGTATACATTATATAAAGTATGCGCCACGTCTTTGTGTGTTTGTTTGTCCCGAGGTTAGCTGAGTCAGAACCACTTAGGTCGACTCTTCACTTTCTGACAAAGGCCACTCTGTCACATCTCAGGGCCGCAGGACGACAAGCCCAGTTTGGCAGAAGTAGAACAGAGGAAAAAAAAGAGGATGAATGAGAGAAATGAAGTGATGTAAACCTGCAAACACGAGGGGAGTTGAGGACAGGAGGCATAATCAAACCTAGACAGACTCTCCTCCAATCACAGGTCGGAGGTAATCAAAGTCAGACTCCCACAGCTTCCCAAACACACATATTCTGATTAAAGTTATAGAGGGATTTACTGTAAGGTGTTTCTACAGTTCATTCACATACGTACTTGGATCCAATCGAGCCTTTAACTCCCTTTTCAGAACTCTCCTCTGTTACTTTTCTGTCATTTCCTTGTTGCTGCGTCTCATCTTCGCTGCTTTGTGATTGCTCTTTACTTTATCTGACTTCTTTTCAGCTGCAATGACTGTATACACAACTTGGGAAAATAACTGCCTTCCGATTGACTCTATTCTTTATTCAGCGGCTTCAAATTTACAACTCAAATCATTACTGTGTTGAGCCACAAAGCTTCAACGAAGACTTGGAAAATTTCAAACAACTTCCTCAAACTTTCTTGCATTGCGAGAACTTGGAGAAACTTCTGTTGCCATTGGTTTTCATTGAGTGTATGTAGAGTGATGTAAAGGAAAAGTTTGCCTTTTTGTCACTAGACTAGTTCATTAGCTTGCGAGACTGGGTATTTTTTGTCAGAACTTCCTGAGTGACCAGGGTCATTGTTGAGATTACTTCATGTTATTACATAGTGGTATTATTAGAATCTGAAAGATGTTAGCATTTAGGCGGAGATTGGGAAGATATTTACAAAAAAAGATGCTATCAATTGCATTTAGGGAATAAAAGTCGGGACATCAAGGCCACATTGATTCTGACCGTATCTTTTTCTTTTCTTATTTGCTTCTTGAAAGTCTGCCAACTTAATGAAAGTGGACCACTAAATCACTAAAGCACTCTAAAAATGAAGCAGTCTGTGAGCGGTCCCTCTATGTATGCATGTAAGTTATTTTTGCAGCTCAGCAATCATTAATATCTACTGAGATTAAAGTAGAGACAGAGATTTAAAGTGCTACAGTAATTATATTAGCATGCGAACATTCATCACAGTTGCCGTACCTGTCTGTCTTCTCTTTTCTAATGCCAGCTTTTCTGATTTCCATTAAAGAGTTTGTATTATTTTATAAAGTCAGTTTATGTATGTAAGACTGTATTTGGCACACTTCCACTTTGGAGAGGCAAACAGGAGGAGCAGCGGTGGATCAGTTTAAGTCTATGCAATATTCAGAATGCTTTACCTATCTGTCAGACAGCCCTTTCTGAAAGCATCATACTGTGATAAACAATAAACACCAGATCTATGCTCATTGGAAGTAAACAGCGTCTACATAATAATACTCAACTGATGCTGAGAATGGAACGCTTCAAATTAGAGCAAGTTCAACAAATGAGACTTTTGGGCGTCACCATCTTTCACGGTCACCTCATATATACCATGTCATCAGTAAAATGGTCAGAAGGTGCTCTTACTTTGTTACTACAGTGATTATAAAACAGTCCCTTGTGTTATTAAATCTTGAATATTGTTCGACTATATCGTCGGCTGCCAATAAAACTGATACGGCGAAGCTTCAGGTAAAAGTGAAATGACTTTACAAGTGTTAAGCAGATGCATTGTACATTATCTTGGCTTATGCTCCAAACTAAATTACAGTACAACCTATTAGAAATTTTAAAGAAAACAATTGTGACTGGTAAACTGTGTTTAAAAATATCAGATGCACATTCTACTTGATGTGCTTATGGTGCTGATTTGGTCATTAATCAGCCTAGAACTAATTCACTGCAAAAGTCTGTTTTATTCACGTCCTTGTGATTCGGGAATAATTTACCCAAAAGGCTGAGGGACTCAAGTAATTTACATATATTTAAAAGAACACTAAAACCTAGGGTGAACCATATGTGAAAGTCATGCTTATTGGATGTGTTAACTCTTATTTATTCCTCCTGCATTGTCACTGTATTTATTGTAAACGATGTATACATTTCTGATGTTTGAACTGGGATCCGAGGAAGACTAGCAACCACTATGGTGGAAGCTAATGGGGCACCCCATTAAAACAATAAACAATAAACTAGGATCCTTTGACAGAAACAGTCATTTCATCTCACAGAACATGCCTACAGCTGGAGCAACTGGTTAAATTACTCGTGCTTTTGTATGACTTTCATGTTTTAATACATTAACTGTGTGTGTGATCTAGCCTACAGTGAGCTGTGAACACTTATGTAATGTACATCAATCAAATATACTGTATATTCAAGTCATTAAGACCTTTTTAACCAGTAACCATTCCACATCCACATCCCATAGATGAAGGCAGCGGAATATAGTCAAATTGACCCCAAAGAATACACAAGAGTTAAAGACCTTAATCTATTTTTTATTTTTTTATTTTATTATCTATATTATTATATATAAATCTGGTATTTTCCTATAGTTACTTTACTGATCATAGAGATGCTCACAAAGGCTCAGGGTCAATCCAAATATTATTATCAAACAGAGAAACCTGATAAAAAGTGACTTGTTCAGCAAACTATATCATCAACTGAACACAAAAAAACATCTACAAGCACTGTTGTTTATCAAACTACAAACTTTGGTCTGAACGTCCAAATGTCCTAATTTGATGAAAACATTGGCCCTTTTTATTTGTTGTTTCTCAGTGATAGATTGGAGTCACTTCTGTTTTTGTTTCTGTGTTTGTATTAGTGACGCCACTAATAACTAATTATCTAATGGCTAATCTTTTAACTTATTTTTTATTTTTTGATCAGTTGACTAATCTAAAGCACCTTTTTTTCTTCTTTTTTTTTTTTTTCAAATCAAGTGTTTCTTATTTTGTTGAATCCATTTTATTTTGGATACAACTCAAGGGCCAAAACATAAAATGTCACCTTTTCTATGAGAAATGTAAACAATAGAAATAACTTAAATATTACCAAACAAAAGAAATATGTGGATAAACTGCACAAAGTTATTCAAGTAAAATCACTAATTCTATCGATATAAAACACAATATTTATACTGTAGACCGGTATGATTTCCAGTGCCAAATGATTTCCAGTGAGTATTTGCTTAACAGTGCAAATATATATGGTGCAGATATGGTCTCATATCTCTCACAGTCATTTTCAGGATATTGTCAGTGAGTACTGCTGCAAGTTGTGGCGTGCAGTCCTTTATTGGAAGGAAGAATTCAGTCAGACTGCTTTACCTCCAACTGACAAAGAGAGGACAAAAATACACAAGGCTACTGATGTAGACATGGAGAGCCCATTCTAATATCCTGTCTCGGTTTTACCTGAACCTTCATGGTCTCATTAAGTAAACTGTTTAAAACATTATGTAGCCTATTACCGATCTAAGCTTTAGCATCTGTATTTCCATTAGGCTATGCCATATTAGTTTGAGTCTGGGCAGAGACAGAAGGCGCATATCGAGGCACTGGCATGGATTCTCCCACGGCACCAAGCTGTGTCAGCTGGGGCACGTCTCTGGCAGTGGTCACAGGGAGATCCCCTTCTTACTGTGTTTGAGATGAGAGACCAAAAATAAGTACGCAATAAGAAGTCAATAGTAAACCAAGGTTATAATCGTTAACGAAAACAAACAAAATAACGAAAACTAAAAAAAATATTGTCATTAACTGAAATAAATAAAAACTACTATTAAAAGAAAAAAAACTGTAACTAACTGAAACTGTTGTGTGTGTTTACAAAACTAACTAAAAGGAACTGAAATTTTAGGTGAAACGCCCTTCGTTTTCGTCTTTGATAATCAGTTTATAAGCCTTGTGGATTGGTATGAAATCACCTTATTTCGCTCAGTTTTACGTGAGCGAAACAGATAAAAGCAAGTGCCTCATAGAGGAAACAAGTGATAAAATATGTGGAATACTTCTCAAGGGGAAAAAAAATCCCATTAAAAAAACTAAAACGAATACTAAAACGAATAATAACTAAACTAAAATTAAGCATTTGGAAAAAAAGGAAAACTAATAAAAACTAGTAAACCCACTTTAAAAACTAATTAAAATTAACTGAATTAGAGAAAAAAAAAAAAGTCACAAAACTATTATAACCTTGTAGTGAACTGATGTGTCAACTAAAAAAATTGTCGTCAACTAATTTTCATGGTCAATTACATTGACTAATGCTGGCAGCACTAGTTTGTACATCCATATTAAACTCCTATTCCCACAACATCTTCAATATGAATGTCAATGTAAAGTTATCCTGCCATCTTTCAATCAAACGTGAACCATGCAACTTCTACTGCGTATTTTTGATGCATCCATTTTATGAACTGCCTATTCTTCATGAGGGTCGTGGGGGGGGGGGGGAATCCTACAAGGAACTCATGCATACTTGGGCAGGATAAGGAATCCCCATACAGAAGGGCCCACAATGGCTGGAATCAAACCCAGGACCTTCTTAGTCTGAGGTAGTAGCACTAATCCTTGCATCACCGTGTCGCTCATTACTCATGCAACTCTATCAAAAATAAAAATGTAGCATCAGAAACCAGCAACAACAAGGAATCAATGACCCACACACAGCATGACTCACTTGGTATGAGTCGGCCACTTTCATGGCTGGTGCTGAAGTCCTCCATGTGCAGTCTGTTGCCATGGATGTAGGCAACTGACACAGTAGTTACAGAAGTAGTGTTAGATACTGTCAACAAAGAACAAAATAGACTCTACCACAAAAGCACGCACCATTATTACACACTGATGCTTAGAAAATAGGATAGGCCCCTGTTCACAGCAGTAAATCTATCTGATTCTGTAAAAATGATGCAGTGCTGATCACAAACTCCCACACATAATACACTGACTACAGATCAGTACCTCGTATGACCTCTCCTCACAATATCCAAACTCACTCTTTAACTGTTTGATGGTTGTGTGTGTCACATATGAAAGGCCATCCTCTTTCCTGTCAGCTTTTCCTGATGTTTTCTGCTTGTAGCTACATATGGGGTCATCTTTATCAAAATTCTCTATTTGTCTCAAGCTGTTTTGTTTCTTTATTCTGTGTGATGCAGGTTTTTGATGATGTCCAGATATGCCTTGTGTGTGTGTGTGTGCATGTGTGTACATTTATGTTTTATGTGTTGAGCCTTCCTCCCATGAGGACTCTCGATGGGGTGTTTTGCTGCTCTAATGGTCTGATGTACAAATCTACAAAGACCTCTGCTGCTGCAAACTGAAGGAAAACACACAGATATGTACACACTCTTTGGGCAACAGGGAGACTGACTGCTGCTTTGATTGACAACCTGAGGAGTCCATGCGTGTGTGTTTGAAAGTGTGCCAGTGTATTAAAAAGAAAAAAGGATGGAGAAATGATAGCAGGTATGCGTGGAACTTAATTAATTGGCACAGGGATCCTCATCTCCTGTCACTAACAGACAAACCCCGAGGCCATTAGAACCCTCCTCTTTACTACAAACACACACACACACACACACACACACACACATACAATGAATCTACATGTGTAATTTACCAGACTGCTCCTTGTACATGACCGTCAGTCCCTAGAGCACCTACAGTGGTGTAATGTAATTTTCTGTGCTCATTCTTCTGTAGACATGTACTGTACATGTTCTTCTGGCTCATTTTTTAATATCATTTAGTGTTTTTGTCTAATGTGATGTCCAGCTGAAAAAACTTCATTTTGAAGATATTAGGTGTTAAGTAATGACGCTCTCATCAGTGCCTTTAAAAGGTACATTGACATTAGGTTCATAGTAAATGTTATTGTCATAAAAACGTTTGCTTCTGTCAGATATATTTAACATTCATGTTAAATGATTTATGTGGAATTTTTCTACCTTTTTTTTTCCCACAAAATGGGGTTCAGTGTTTTGCTCAAGCAGCTGAATCAGCTCTAACCTCCAGAGACCAGGTCACCTCTGTCCTTGGAAACCAGGGATGTCAAACTCATTTGAGTTCAGGGGCCAAATTCAGCCTAAAGTGATGTTAAGTGGGCTGGTCCAATAAAATAGTAGGCATAACATCCTATAATTAATGTATTTGTCTCTTTCTGTTTTTGTGTGGCAGTTAAAATTCTTTATGAAAATGTGAAGAACTTGATCAGCCTGAAATATGCTTTTTTAAGTGTAATTTCACCAATATTATGTTGCAGGGTTTTTTTTAATCACAATTTCCAGACCACAGTAGTAATTTATTCATCCATTTAACAAAACATACACTACAATGATACATACAGTTTGAATTTCTATATTAAACGTGGGAGAAATGGTGTAGGCTGAAGCAACAGCTTTTTTATGCCTACACTACTTACAAGAGGGACAACTGCAGAAACAAAACAAGATCACAAGTTGGTACAGTTTTAAACAGTAATCTATATAAAACAAATAATATAATCTAAGCAAAATCTTACATTCATACTGATAATTGGCTTAGTTGATCCTAATATTTCATATTTATTGAATATCTTACCTTTACCTACAGTCAATCTACAAATGCAGAAAACATTTGTAACAGGAATTATACTGTTACAGTTTTACTTATTTTTCCTAATAAACTTCAGGTTTCTCATTTGGTCAGGGTATTCACATTTTAATGTGACAGGATTTGTAATTGTAAATAATTTTAGGATGTAATTTTGACTCTTTTAATATTTTCAGTGTATTTTCTGCTCTTCTGTGGGCTGGTTTTATGTTGGACACCCCTGCTGTAAACTGGACAAAACAGTTACTGAATAACCGATTATGACCCATCACGTCACACACGTCAAACCTTTACTAAACCAGTTTATTAATTCATACTTTACCATGTGTTGTCATATCTGTGGTTCTCTCTCTCTCTCTCTCGCTCTAAATCTCACCTGTCACTCTCTGTTTCTCATCAGTTCAGACACTATTTAAGCCTTCTTGTTCCAGTGCTTCCCTGCCAGATCATTATTGCTTGTGTCTGTTTTCCTAGTTTTTGACCTGTTTCCCATTTTTTGGACCTGCCTGCCTGCCTGCCGCCTGCCTTTTGACCCCTGCCTTGCCTGAGTCAGTCCTGGATTATCCTTGCTGGTTTGACCCCTGCCTGTTTGACGTCCCCTCCGTGCCTGTCCCCGCTGTTTGACCTGCCTTCCGTCTTTGACCAAGCCTCAAGCCTGTTCCCTGCTGGATCACCCGTTGCCGAACCCTGGACCAACACCGACCGCTGGATCTGTCTGCTCCCTGGAACTTCAACACCATTAACACCGTGGTGATAAAATTATCCTTTTCTGTCTGGTCTGCATTTGGGTTCTCTGTCTGATTCGTGTCATGTGTTATTTAACAGCTACCCATATCATGCAGATTAAATAAGGCAGAATAGTCTACAGTCTTGAAACTGATTTTATAAATCGAATCTCATATCTACTTAACATGTGTGGTTTTAATAAGTTGCTGCTTTGTAAAGTTAAATTAACACTTAACTCTCTTGTGCTGCTATGAGATCCAATTCAACCTTATTTGTAAAACACTTTAAAATAACCACAGCAGACCAGAGAGCTGTGCAGAAGAATAAATAAAACCAAAATTAAATTAAATACAAGAATATATTCAAAGACAGCATGTAAAATAGATTGTTGTGCAGAGAAAATAAATAAAACTAAAATAACAGAATAAAAATACAAGAATAGATTAAAAAGACATGCTAAATGAACCTACATGAATAATTAAGTAGGTATTAATATCATTATAGCAACAAAAATATGTGGTGATGATTTAACACTGGCATTTTAATTAATTAATGTGATTATGATTATACATTTGACTCTTTTGTGAATATTCCTGCAAAATATATAAACTGTTTTACAAATGCATTATTAAAAATGTCTTAAAACCAAACTATGAATATGTTTAGATTCTATAATTAACACATATATTCTTTACAAGGATAATAAAACGCTATGTCCTCATTAATAGTTCACTATGTCTTTCCAGATCAGAATGAATAATACTGCTAACACATTCGCTATAATTAGAAATGTATTAAAATCTATGACTGTGTTTATGACGCCTAAATTAGCATTTATATCGTCTTCCTAACACACAACAATGTTAATACGTATCTATCAGGAACTTATAAAGGCTTTATTGTCTATTAACCAACACTTATTACAAGCGCCTTAGTATAAAGCGTCAGTGTCTTCTGTAAAACCATAGGCTGGTGCTGGTGATATAAAGCTCCAGAAGCTGTTTATTTTCGACGCGGCCTGTACTTTCAGTGATTACTGTCTGTGACCTCTCACCAAGCTGTTGAGCTGCTATCAATTGTAGCCGTTCCAGCTTGGCCACAGATGACAGTTAGTGCTTTTTATTTTCTGCAGTCTAGGACACACTTACAGGATAGCGGTCAGGGACATAGACATAATGGATCTGTCAAGTATGCAGGTCAGGTAGCTGATGGTGTACTACTTGTCTCCATTTGAGAAGGCTTTGTGGATTAGCTAAAAGATTCTGAATGTCAGTCAAGCCACGCAGAAAGCAAGAAAGCTAAAAAAGTGACTGTGACTGCTAATGCATCTGCGGGCATAGGAATAAAGAGGCGTTCTTAACAGCAGTCCTGATGTGAGCAGGTTGTTCGTCTATCCTTGAGTTTTAAGTTTACACTCATAAGTCGCTCAATTAAATGCTTTTTTGTTACTTTGTCCACAAGGTCTCGTTCTTTGCCTGTTCTTCTCTACTGAACATAGTGTTTGAATCAGTGTAAGAAAGCGAAGAGAAGAAAATCGGTACCTCATTTATTCTAGTGAATTTCTGAAAAGGAAGGCAACACTTTTAGAAATAGGAAATTTGACTGACAGCTATGAACTTGTCTTCAGATGCAGCACAGACTGCCTAATTTAATAGGAGACTGAAAACAGGAAATTGGGGGAAGAGGAGAACATGAAAAAAAAAAATCAAAGACAGCAGAACAGAGATAATTTGTATGAGTTCATTCACATGTTTTGTGTCAGTTAACCTGCTGAACTACTCATTCCTTGGATTTAAACTTGTTTGTTTGATATGAATCCTTTTTTTTCTGCTTAATTTCCTGTTAGGAAATTATCATCAAACTATGTCAATTTCCTTCAGGTACTGTACGTTTAACAATATAATGAATCACAGAATCACAACGGGTAATATTGGAAGCTTTGTTCATTTGTTAAATCTAAACACTATGTTTATTTATATTAAAAACTGAAGTTAAACTTTACTTGTTACTGCACTTAAACATTTACTTTAAATGCATTTGGTTGATAACAAGTTTCTGTTAGTGTTTTACTATTGTATCTCATGTTATTGGATTCATTTTACTGCTGCATTCAAGTGTATTCTACATTTTACTGCTGTATATGTTTCAGATTGAGTCCCTTTTACGACTTTATAAACTGATATGTACTTTAGTCTGCAGCAGAGGTGTCAAACTCATTATAGTAGAGGGGCCACACACAGCCCAATATAACCTCAAGTGGTCCAGACCAGTAAAATAATAACACAGAAAAAAGTAATTATTTTAGCGATTGGGTAGCTTAGTGGTTTACGCCACTGGCACTTTGATGCAGAACATTGCCAGTTTGAGACCCAGGTGGACCCTTGGACAAGGTCCTTTACGCTACACATGCCAATACATGTAGCCACAAGGGGGCAGTGTCTCATTGTGCTGGTTCCAAGCCCAGAAAAATACAAAGGGTTGTGTCAGGAAGTGCATCCGATGTAAAAACCTGCCAAATAAATGTGCGAATCTGATTCACTGTGGCGACCCCTGAAGGGAAAAAGCTGAAAGAAAGTTGTTTTTTTTTTTTTTGTTTTTTTTTTAGAAAAAAAGTGCAATTTTAACTATTAAGTCTGCTTCATTACAGAAATTGTTTTAAGTGCATTACAAGCTATAGATTGCAGTGGATCTCTAAATGCACAAAACACTTATATCAGGCAAAATCTTGTTAAAATTGTACTTATTTTTCTTAAGAAATTTCAGGTTGTTCATGTTTCATATTATTCACATTTTTTTTTTTATGAAAGGCTGGCTTGTAAATGAACACATTTTTATGTAATGTCACTTTTTTACAGTACAACAAAGAGTAAAAATGTGGAGTTATTATTTCTATGTTATTATGATAGTATTTTACTAGTCCAACACACTTGAGACCAAAATAGGGCTGCACGTGGCCGGATTGGAGCCTTTGACGGGCCATTTCTGGTCGGCAGGCCATATATTTGACACCCCTGGTCTATGGCAATGCATCATACTCTGTAAGACTACCATAGTTTTATAGTGTCGCTGTGCTGTGAGAACCACCTACCCCTACAGTCAACATCAGTTTATTTAGCTTCAGAAATACAACATCAAAGTCAGAGAGCAAACATCTCATCCTTTCATCCTGAACAAATCTGAGGGAGGTGGTTTCTCATACAGATTACTCTCAGCAGCCTCCTAATTACATAGAAAGTTATAAATTTATTGTCCGTGAATTACAATCTTAATACACTTTGCTCAGTCAACAGTTATTTCCCTTTAATAGCACTCAATAAATCTGGTCTATTTACTGTACAGGTAGCAAAACACAAAACTACAAGTACTAACTGTGTTCAAGTAACTCTAAAGTGAGTTTGATAGTCAGATGGTGTTTCCATGTAATGGGGGAGGGGGGGGGGTCTTGCTAATAACCACTTCAGGACAAGTTTGATTCTTGATGATTCACCTGAGAATATGCTCTGTTACAGTAGATACACGCTATAATAGAATAAGTGGGAAGGGGAGGTAACTTTAGAGTAATGAGTGCCAGACTATTCCTGTGGTGCTACCCCCTTATATGATCCAAACATACACATTATAATTTATGCGCAATGACTCAGATACTAACATCGAGGAGTAGCATTTTCAAGGTCTTGGTCTTGTCTCGCAATCAGCTCTGTCTTATTTATCAGGACAAAGACAAGGACTGGATTTTATTCCGAGACCGATCAATAAGCTGACAGTGAACATCAGTGCCTGTCATCCGATGTTAACGTCATTACTGTGATTTGATGTAAAACTTCCTGCTTTAAACGCCACTTAGACTGAGCTCATGAGGGAGCTCAGTCTGAGTTTGACATACACAGCTCTAT
Source organism: Maxillicosta whitleyi (assembly GCA_029822895.1). Taxonomy (NCBI): domain Eukaryota; kingdom Metazoa; phylum Chordata; class Actinopteri; order Perciformes; family Neosebastidae; genus Maxillicosta; species Maxillicosta whitleyi. The sequence goes on along the minus strand of JAPSES010000104.1, from coordinate 15,799,027 downwards.
TTAAAAGTTTTACCTCTGGACACAAACATCTTTTTGTGGCAACTCAGTGTCCTAAAAGATAATTGTTTCAGTGTCAAATATAACAATCATTCTTGTGTAAGTATTTACATTTTGGTTGGCGTCAAAGGTTAAAGGTTTAATCACTTTATTATCACTGAACAGAAGTTTAGTCTCTGCATTTTATATACCCTAATACACACCCTGCATTAGCATTAGCACAAAGCACATAACAAGCAGTGCTCTTGAAGAGCTCTTGGAGATTTAACCTAAATACGTATATATACCTGTTTTTGTTTTTGAAGCTGGAGGACCTGGGGGAAATCTAAGCAGTGTACAAAGAAAAGGCAAACAGAGAAACAGAGAAAGGCCCTGGTCTGACTGGGAATCCACTATGGAACCATCTACTTGTGAGGCAGAACTGATAAGCACAATGACACCACATAGTTTTCATTTTCCAACATATCTCTATATATGCTATGAAGTAGATATGAAAAAAACAAAAACAGCTGCAAACACTAGACCAGGGCTGTCAAACTCATTTTGGCTCTAGTGCCACATATGGCCTAATGTGATGTCTCTCTCTTCTTGCTGCTGAAAAGTGCGTCCATGCGTTCGTCTCCTCCAGGTTGGACTACTCTAATGCACTCGTCATCAGGATCCCAGGCAACAGCCTCTGAAAGTGCAGATATGTTCAGAACAGCTCTGCCAGGTCCTTTTCACCCCCATCCTTTGCACTATATAACAGCTCCCCCTCCACCTCTGCATCAAATATAAAATCCTCCTGCACACCCTTCGCTGTCTGCACAGTGGGGCCCCCACCTACCTCATGTACACCTCACCCCACATACCTCAGCCAGAACCAGGTCAGGCCACCTGCACCATCTGCACCCTCCCAGACCATAGGCGACAGGGCCTTTGAGGCTGCTGCTCCCCATCTGTGGAATGTCCTCCCAGACCACCTCCAGGCTCCACAGATGGTGGATGCTTTTTAAAAAGGACTAAAAACCATCCTTTTTAGATTGATTTTATCTGTTCATTTTTTTTTATTTATTATATATTGTTGCTGTTTCTGTGGTTGTTTTTGTCTTGTCACTTTGAGATTTGGTGTCAACGCTAAAGTTACAAATAAAATGTATTATTACTATGGACCAGTAAAACTGTGTAAAATAGTGAAAAAAAGTTCAATTTAAGCAAAGGTTACATTATGAAAATGTTTATATCAACAAAGTCTCCTTAAAAATGTGAATAACATAAACATAAAAAGTCTTAAGAACAATAAGTGCAATTTTAACTATATTCTGCCTCAGTTTATCATTAACGCAGGTACACTACAACTTTCACATTACAGTGGATCTACAAATACACAAAACATTTAGGCTCGTAAGAAGCAGAATATTGGTAAAATTGTACATATTTCTCTTAATACTCTTACATTGTTTATAATAAACAAATAAAGCATAGTTTGTAAATATAAACATTGTCATGTGATTTTACTTTTTTTTTTTTTTTTTTTTTTTTTTTTACAAAAAAACGAATAGAAAAAAATGGCGTTGTCATTATTTATAAGCTATTATGATTGGTCTGTATGTGGCCCCTGAACTAAAAAAAGACACCTTTGATATGTTAATAGACTGGAGCCTTCGGTGGGCTGTATGTCTGTCACCTGTGCATGGGAAACCTATTGTGTCTGGTGGACTGGTGGACACTGTGGACCATCATCTAATTCTGATCACAGTAGAGATGAAAGCATTACTGACAATTTACATTAAAAAAACTAAATGATAAACAGACCATAAAACTTCAAACAGGTTGGTGAATTATTTGCTTTACATAATGTAGTTTTTGCCAGAACATTAGTACATGTGTTCATGACTGAAATTTGACTGATCTACTGCAGGTAACACACTGACTCATGGCTTATAGGTTAATGGGTTAATCTAAATAGTCCATAGGTGTGAATATGAGAGTGACTGTTTATCTCTATATGTTCAGCTCTGTAATGAACTGGTGACATGTCCAGGGTGAACCCCACCTTTGCCCATAAGTAACTGGGATACGCTCCAATGACCCTCATGACCGTAGTGAGGATAAAGTGGATTAAACAAAATGATTGAATGAATGACTTTTTTTCTATATAACCCAGCCCCAACTACAGCGATAAACATGTCAAAGTCATATTTTCCCCAAATCCCTACAAATGTGAATGGCGACTATGAAAAAAATCCCCGAACAAAATACATTTTATTTGAATGTGTCACTTCCCTCCTTCTCATCCTGCTCTTTTGACTTCATCATTACTGTTTTCTGTTCCTCTCCGGTCTTAATTTCAAACTGCCTCCCTCAGTCTCCAGCTTCGATAACAAATAACTGCATCGAATATGGTATTCTAGTTTACGGCAAAGGATATTTACCCGAGGAAAGTTTATTGTAGAAAAACACACCATGATAAACAGAGACGAACACACACTCGCGAACACACAGACATTTATGGCCAAAGACTGATCAGTAAAGCCTAACTACACCCTTACCATTTCTAAAAAAACGCCCTGGGGAGCACTCCACACTGACAGCTGTAACAAGGTGCTGCATGTATATTTATGCGACTGTGTGTGTGTGTGTGTGTGTGTGTGTGTGTGTGGCTTTGTGACAAAGGATGCCAAAGGATACAACCCTGTAAAGAGAATCTAATTAAAACTCTATACAGCCACAGGGGATGGAGCGCTGCAGCCCGCCCTCCCTCTTTCATTTAACCACACTGAGCACTTGAGCTGAAGGACTGTTAAGACTGTAGAGTCTATCCTCTGGCCTCCATGGAGACGTCCAATAGAGAGGAGGATACAGTGACAAAGTGTTTCGCCGATACAGCTCATGAACCAAACATACTCAAAGGAGGAGAGGAGAAAAGTTCGACAAAGTTTGGACGTCGTCTAAGTGTAGCCTATTTTCTCCAACTTGAAAAGAGACATGCACACTATTCATTGACTGAAAACAATCTACATAAAGCACAATATGGAGACCTTAGCAATATTCAGCCTGCCAGACAGACAATATTCAACAAGCTCATACATAATCCTATTCAAATTAAGTTGGGGAATTACAGAAATGTAAGTCCTTTTTAGAATGGAAAAGTTTGCCAAGAGCTTTACTCAGTCAGAGTAAAATCATTGAGGAGATTTTTTTTCTTTTTCTTTGAAATTACAATCAGTCCGTTCTGATTATTGTGTAAACTGAGCAAACTGAATGAGCAGTTTTATCAGGGTTTCTGCAGGATGCAAGAACATCATGAATGTAATTTAAGATCCATTTCATCACCAGCCAAAAGACCCTGACATCTGGTGATGCTACAAATGCGAATAAAGACTAGTGGTTGGTGGTTTCCCCCGTGACTTACAGTATTTTACTCTACAGGTATCAGACACTTACATTTGAAGGCTTTTAAGATCTTTATGAGGGAAAAGGGAAAAAAGGGAATCATACAAAAAAATGTAGTTAGATATTTGACTTTTAAAGACCTGTAAAATCCCTGTTTAATACAGACACAACAAATGGTGATTCTCATACTACGTAGTATAAATATTCCAAACGCGTGTTGTTGTGTGCCAGAACACACATAAGACTAACAAAACAACCAATGAATCAGCGCTATCTATCCAGACTGAATCACAGAATGAAATCTAAAGCTCATTGTTTACACACATCTGTATTATAGTATCACCAACTTCTTCTTCAAACTAAAATTCATAGACACTTATTTTAACAGTCGCTCAAAATAACATTGTGTCTTATAATCTTCAGGTGTTCCATCAGCTGATAGTTTACATTATAGCTCTGTTAGCTCTGTTTTTAGACAGAACACAGTCACAGTAAAATCCCCTCTGTTTTCTATACGGTTCGTGTTCCAGTAGCTGAACTAAAGATCTGTTTGGAATTAAACAAACAAGGTCAGAACTGCCGCAGTGTGGATCAAGAAACAAAAACTTAGCAAAGACAGTAAGATCCCATAATAACCTTCACAAGGCACAGAATCAAACTGACCTGCGTAGAAGAAACGCTGTAATTTTGACATCAAACTCCATTCTTTTCATTTACAGATCCCCTGGGCTGTCAGTGTAAATAAATTCACTTCATACTTGTACAATCCAATGTGCTGGCATCATTGGCTTAGCTTCAGAAATCTTTCCTAGCATGATAATCCGTGGGGATCCACGGGTTCTAGATGTGGTAGTTTTTGTGTGTATTTGTGCATGCTGTTCTGCATTTGTCCAGCAGTCACTGCCAAAGCCTTCTATGTACAGCAACATGATTGGAAGGCTATTGTATTCCAAAATTACTAATATCTCCCAAATTATTGGTCCTATCAACTTGTTGGTTGGGCTAGTCTGTTCCTTGTCCAAACATGCATAAGTATGCCAAACTGCAGCTGTCAGCTCTTTTTGGGAATCCCCATACACACACACACACATGACGCAGAGGCCACTTGGCCTTTATAATATCGATTTTCCACAGCTTTGGAAAGAAAACATAATTTTAGGTATTTAAAAGTAGAAGTAGAATACAGATCCTTTTTTTTCCACACATGAAAAGGATCTTTTCTTACCTGAGATGCTTAGGTAGACAGCCGGACTCGTCACATTCTCTCCTGTCATTTCATTCACTGCCTCCACATGGTAACGTCCGGCATCCGTTGCTGTTGTTGCCAAGACAACTAACTGATTGTCCAATGTGATTGCTCTGTGGGCCACAAATGAGACACACAAGGAAACCAGGGATTACAAAACATAATGACAACAACAACAACAATGACAACAAGCAGAGGCAGAACTCACATCCATCTAACACTGCTCCGCCTCAGACAAGAACACTGCTTAAACTAAGACTCTGACAAGAGGAGTTTATTTGGTACACGGATCATTTAGAATTCATAAAGTGTGTGTGTCTGTGTGTGAAAACCAGAATCCAAAAGGAACAAGGATTCACAGAGAGCTTAAATAAATCTCTCCTCCTGTCTCAGATTGATATGTGGCTCATTTTGTGTCTGTTTCATTCTTTTGGTGATTCTTGTTGCTTGTGGATTGTCTTCACTTCTCTTCTTTCTTCTTTAGGCTGATCCATCCTCATTTCCCCACATACCAACAGCAATCAATACAACCCAAACATACACAACCACACAACATCTCACACGAGCCCACAAAGATAAGGAACAATTGGTTAAAACACACATATTGTGCTGCTGCTGCTTTCAGGGGCTCATAATGAGGAGAACCGATTTTGATGGGAGACGATATGGGAGAGAGTCGAGGAGGGTAAAAAATATATCCGTTAGATTTTCCTCTGTTTGAACTTGTGTCTGTCTGGGAACAAATGCCGGCAGGCAGGAAGTGCAGGTTGTTGTTTTTAGTAATGCTACATGTGTTTGGAGCATGGTGGTGAATAGAAATCCCCTCATATTCTAACCTGAGAGCCAGCACTGAAATAAAATCAATACAACCAAAGGGAGAATAAAGCATATTAAAGTGAGATTACTGTCTTTTATTCTTACAGACTCAGACTGTTCATGGCCTCTATATGGAGCTGCTGTGCTCATATGTAGGCCCATGAGGAAAAAAATAAATAAACTAAAAAAAAAAAAAAAAACCCCACCCCAAAACGCTGTGATTTGAAAAATGCAAATAAAAGGGTGCATTACCATAATTGCTGCATGTTTACATATAATGTGTTTCAGTATGTGCACCAGCGACCTGCTGCCTTGAAAGCACAATTAAAAGAGGAGCCTGTCATCATTACATATGCTGTCTGCATTGTATTTTAAGTTTACACACCCTGGTTGTTGCCTAACAAGTGGAACATTCCCACACTCACAAATACACAGACTGCACTTAAGTGTTGATGTGTCCGTGAATATTACTCAAAAATACCAGATCTGAGCACAACCGGCCCTCAGGCTGTTCCTGACCAACCTGTGCCAGGTTTGTGGATCAATGGGAAATCAAGAATCAAACATACATGAGTGGACATATGCATGTAATATGACTGCACTGCTTTTACTTTGAAGGCTATGTGTGCACTTTGCTTTACGTAAAGGATTTAATAAGATACAAACTTTTACGTATTTAGTTACTGAAATCCAAGATAAGGTCATGTGCTTTGAGAACAATAGTCCACTGCCTTTAATGTTTACCATTTGGAGCATCACAAGAAAACATGTCCTTCATATCTTCCATAAAGATTTATTCTGACTTATCCTTGTGTTCACAAAATCTAGAATTATTTGGATTCAACATAATGAAAGAACCAAAAACAGATTGAACAGTACTTAGTGCACTTATTACTTCAGTCAGTTTAATGCTTGTCTCATTTTTGCTAATGTTTTTTTAATAGTGACTATGTTTTCATTATACCCGCTCCATATTTACCATTTAGTCAATTTGGTGAAAAATATGTACAAAATGCTGTATAAATTAACTGTATATTACCTTGACTGTACACAAATTTTATAGTCAAGGCTAAATAAATAAATAAATAAATAAATAAGAATATATTTATATGCATGTATAAAGTTTTTATAAAGATGTATAATTCATACTGAACAGTACTTCAGGAGGTCAGCCACAGTCCCTGTTACTCCTGTTTGTTATGTGAATGCATCTAAACACTGTCCCTGTGACGGGGGGCTAGAGGTTGGGGGTTGGTAGAATTAATGTTGCAAGACTAGTGACTTTAGGTCTGTTTATAGAAAATCCTGACTCTGTCAGTTAAATAACTCACAGCACCGCTTGGGGGGGGGGGGGGG
>JAPSES010000104.1:15757980-15773011 GCA_029822895.1 Maxillicosta whitleyi | reverse complement strand
ATATATCTGAAAGTATTCACGTAAAATATGCTTTGCTTTAGAATTTTAATGCATCGCAACGCATTGCTGAATCGAACCGAATCGAATCATGACCCTCAGAATCGGAATCGAATCAAATCGTTAGGGCAGTGCCGATCCACACCTCTAGTGATTTCTGGAGTTATCACATTTTTCAGGTGATGATGCAAACAATACAATCTGATATATTTAATCAAATAAGATCTGTTATGTGAATAATCAATAGAATAGAATATTTCTTTATTGTCACTGTCACAGGAATCTGTTAATGTAATCTGTAATCAGATTAACACACCTGGATTTGTTCCCCATACACTTATGTGTTTGTGCATGCATACATGTGATTTATTTAATTCTTTTACGTCTGCACATGCAGACGTGAACAGAAGACAATTGTGAGAAGTGTGAGTCTACCATCATTAGGTACATGCGTGAATACTCCAATAATAATCCAATAATGGACTCAAGCATCTAAACCAGGGTTTTTCAATTACTGCAATTCTTAAGTGCATGTAAATGCATTAGATTATTATAATTATCTGATCACTCTGTTATCAGATTTGTATGGTTATGTAAACAGACTCAATGACAGGTGTGACATTGTTTTTATTCGATACAGGACCATGTCCATGTATATCTTTAAAACAGATAAGAGGAATGATGGCATGTTTTTAAAGCCACAACTACTGTTTGTAGCTACTGTGACTGATGCTCCTCACATAGCTCCCAACAAATGAACATGGCCCACATTTGGAATTTCAGTCACATTTCTACAGTGAAATGTGCTGCATGTTTACACCTTGGATTAGCATATGTTTTCCACCTCCGAATATCCATATACAGATGGCATTTTAAAGCCACTGACAGGGGTCTTAGTAAATGTAAACTTGTCCTAATAGGGATCATTACACTACACAAAGTAATAGTTTACTGCTATAGAAACATGAGAACTAATAGTAACATATTTTGCAACAGCGATGCAATCATCTGTGCTGCGTTCCTGCAGTTTGGGGGCTTTTTGTTCCTCCTCCTCCTCTTCCTAGTGGTGCCTGTCTCGTTCTCTCGAGTGTGTGAGGCAGACTAAGCCACTGTCGTTTGGGAGAGTCATTAAATACACCCTCATAGTTAATGTCTTTTCTAGTTGAGAAAAAAAAAAGTTTTTTCTTCTACCTTTGCTGTTTGAGCTTTCTGACTGGAGGAAGACAGCAAATTTGGAAAACAAGTACACGTAAGGGACAGAAGCAAAACACACATAAGCAGACTCGGAAAACTCACCTGATATACAGTATGTGCCGTATATTGAGGCTGTTATTGCACCAAACAAATACATCAGACTACATCCTAGGGTCTGGAAATAATGGTGCTATCTAATCTAAAGTATCCAACAAATAATGTGTCAAGACGGGAAAGGAAATGCAATTGATTAAAAACATGATATTCCTACCTCGTGGCATACATATAGGTCGACTTATAGCCTACAGACTTGGAAAACACATCAACAGTTTTAAACAAAGTTACAACAAAATGCCTCTGGCAGAAGAGGCAATGAATATTCATAGTCTGACGGCAGGCCCTTAAGTGCTGTCTTCATAATGCAATTCTATCCCACACCACCTTGACAATGAATAATATTACCAGAAAATGCAATGCAATTAAAGCTACCCCTTGTTTCCCTTCTCCCTTAGCCACATGTGTCGGTCCCCCACCCCCCACGCAGTACAGTGATAACATTAAAAATTAAGTAAGTCATCTGATTTCTTTACTGCAAAATTTATGCATAATAGTGTAGTGGTAGAACAGGTCGCCTCTGGCCAATTTTTAGCAACAGTGGAGAAAATGTGAGTGGAGACGTAGTGTAAATTAGACATAAACAGGAGCAGGCAGGACCGAGATAAAGGACTCATCATAAGTATGAGGTTACTAATCCTTTTCCCAATTATTTACAGTGTTAATTACTAATGTACACACATTAATAGGAATCCCAGATAATAGTCACATAATCAGAAACAGTTCAATAAACACACTGTAAATGTCTCACAGCTACAGTCTGGATGCTCTTTTGACTGTGTGTAACAAACCTTAATGTGTAAATGTCCTGCACAAGTTTCTTATAATTGTCTTAGAAGTTTTACGACACTTCCATTTCACCATAAATATCCTTTAAGAACTTACAAGGGACACATGGCTATTAACTAATGATTGTTACAAAGTGGAAAAAAAATGTTAAAATAAGGCAAATAATCCCACCATTGATGGATACTACTTTTCTGTGTGCGTGTGTGTGTGTGTGTGCCTGTCCTGGCAGGTGAAAGCCCACCCCCGCAAGTTAATGCTAATCACTGTTGTACCTCCATAACAATGACTGGGGGGGGGGTTGACTTTAGGGATTAAGTCGCTCCACCATCACGGTGTTCAGTAACTACACATGCAGTGGAGATGCAGCCGCCATTTGTACCTCTGTCTCTCTCTCTCTCTCTCTCTTGACACGCATGTGAAAGTGCAACATGGGGAAGCCCCGCCCCTCAGTGACAGAGAGCAGACAGAGAAGTGACTTTAGACTCAACACACATACAATACCATGAGACACTGTTACAAGGAAGTACGTATGGTAGAAAACCGTGGTGTTTTTATACCGGCTTTTTCCTTTACATCCCTATACAGAACTGGAATTGTATTGGTTGTATTGGTTTTTTTTGTTTGTTTTTTTGACATGAAAAAAAAAGTTCCATTGTACAATACAGAAGTCCAACACAAACAGCAACCAGAACAAGCCCCCACCACCCCTGGCACACATCCCCCAAATCACAGGAAGGATAAAAATGAACAAAGAAATAATTAATCAGTAAATAAATACAGAATACAAGTTAAAAAAAAAAAAAACACTTTAAATGTTACAAAAAGAAACTGAATAACAAAATACTCAAACATGACAGATTGTACTATTAATATTATAGATCAGAAAAGGAGTAAAGGGACACTTTTTTTAATAAAGCAAAAAGGGCAGGGACTCAAGCCCCTTTTGGACCTTATGTGTGCACAACTGTATACAAGTAGGAAATGAATAAGAAAGTGTTATATTGTTCAGTATGTAAAGTGTTATTTTATTCAGCATAGTGATAGAATTTGTTCCTACTGTGTTTGTTGACAAGAAAAATAAAAAATAATTTTGGGAGATAAAAATAATTTCTGTTTATGCACAAAACACGTATCAAAAACAGCGTCACGGAGTGCACCGTGGGCTACCTGTACCGTTACACCCCTATATTATATCCTGTTTCAGTAGAATGCATATTGAATTGTTTTTATGACGTAAACTGACATTGATGCTGTTTAAAGCTCCAACGCAGCATCTGCCTTTAAGCCCTGACTCTACATACATCATTAAATTGGTGTCAACTTGTGTGCAGCGAGGAAGTTGTCATCATCACTCATTTGCATTAACATTCACATGTATGACACCCAGAAAGTGTTGCCATTAGATGAAAAGAAACTACACTTCAGGATGTGTTTGACAATTTTTGCAGTCATTAGTCAGTTTGGAAATTAGTTGACAGGTGTTTCTTTAATGTCACAAAAACATGTCAAAAATGAAAAACACAAAATCAATTTCCACATCTTTGCTCTAGAAAACCCAAGAGCTGAGGTGAGCTCAAGGTCGAGAATGAAGGGAAACCCAGATTACCATTTTTCCTTTGAACTGGGATCAACAGACCCTAATACTACCTGACAAGAAGAAAGACAAAGTGAGGACGAGGGTGAGAACAAGGAGTGAAAACTCGAGGCAGGGCAGTGGGAATGTATGTAAAAATGAAAAGAGCAGTAAAATAGAGTAGGCTGTGGAAATGGGCACGTTTACAGTAGAGAATTTTCATTCTGTTATTTGTCGCCACATTAGGGGACCAAAGGAGCGATTCAATTATGGAACTAGATTGAAGGAAGGCAGGGGAGGGGTAGTGGGGGGGCACGAGAGGGAAAAGAATAGAGAAGTAAAGTGGAAAATATCAAGTTCAGACAGATGTCACAAAGAATTCCTTTTGCTTTATGTCACTTTTTTAAAATTTTCTTTGCTAAAATGAATGGATGTTGAAGTCTACTATGAAAAACAAACACCTTTTTTCATATTTTCCTATGAAGGTTTGCGTTTTAGACGGAACACTCAGTGACATTTCAGGTGAAAAGCAGTTACATTATACACTTTCCATGTCCATTCTTATGAGCAGTAAGAGCTTTTAGAGTTTTAATATGAGGCCTTGAATCCAGTGAGTTAGTGAAGCACATTTACATGCACACTAACACTTACCATCATTATCTGATTTCTTCAGCATCGTGTGACTGAGAAATCAGAGTAACGCACTTGGGGTTGTCTCCGATTGTCTTCATTATCAATGTCTTCATGCATGTATATACCGTATTTTCCAGATTATAAATCACAGTTTTTTTCATAGTTTGTCTGGGGGTGTGGCTTATACTCTGGAGTGACTTATGTGTGAAATTATTAACACATTATTATAACATTTCACATGTTATTTTCACACTAAACCACAAGAGGGCGCTCTAGGCCTTGGTGGTAACTGACGTAAGCGAAGGAGAAGAGGAAGCCCCGCCTCTTCTACCTCTGGAGTGGGCAGAGTTGTTTAACAGTGACACCGAGGATGAAGATTTGATTGGATTTAGTGATTTGGAGTTACACTGACGGTTTGGTAAACGTGTTAGCATGTTCTTTATGCTATAGTTACCTGAATAACTCTGAATATGTTCCGTTAACATACCAGGCACGTTCTCAGTTGGTTGTTTATGCGCCATGTAACGTTAGCATACCGTACACTTATTCAGCCTGTTGTTCTCTATTCTATTTTTATTTAGGATTGACTTTCAAGATGACATGTCTGTTGTTGGTGTTGGATTTTAATCTGATTTATTTTAATGTTTTACATCTGTGCATGCATCAGAAAAGAGAAAAAAATGCTGAAAACGGAAGTGACAGTCAAACATGTGTGGAAAACATTAATAGGATGTTTGAGTTTACGGTCACTGTGTACATACATATGCCTAAAGAAATTGGATTATTTACTAGAAGTGCACCGGTACATGTTCCGTATGCCCCTGGATGCAGTGCACAGCTGGGGCACTGGCACCAAGCCCATCTGACTTAAACAGAACTCACATCCAGTTCTGAGTAAGGGCTCATTTATGCTCTACTTTAGATGCAGACAGATACGGTTGGAGTGTTCTACCTGTCTCCTGTGTACATTCCATATGTAATTCTGTTCATTTTCCAAGAGCTTGTGGATCTGTACCCAGACAGAGAATACAGAGTGGTATCACCAGGAACCGTGGAGGCAGTGTTGAGATTTGAACTGAGTACCGTAATTTCCATAAGTAGCGGAACTTTTCAAAGAGCGACTGAGTTAATGAAAAACTACTGATATTTTTATGACAACTACCCTTCTGAATATTAACATTAGTATCTTCATTAGTAAAACCTCCTCTGTCCTTGCAATGTTTGTTATTGCTGACTTTCTTCTTCTCAAAAAACACCCTTTCTTTGTGGTATTTGGCCAGTATGATAATTAAGAACGAAGCCCTCTGGTGGATTCATTGAGAAACACTCATTCCAACGTACAGGAGGTATGGAAGTGTGAAGGCAGAGGCATGACAACGTTAGAAACCGATAAACCTACTAAGTATGTAAAGCCAACAGGAATGAATGAATAGAACCACAATATGTACTGAACTGTGGATAACCTGTACTGTTGCATCTAGGGTTGGGTATCGAAACTCAGTACGAGTATGGAACTGGGGGGAACATTAACGGTAGTAACCACACCGAAGTGAAACGTGCATTTCGGTGCCTCAAAAACGCGACTGTTTAATTGCGACCTCTGTTGACTGTTTTGTCGGTGTGCACTCACAGCATGTAACCGCAAAGTCCCTCTGGCAACAGTTGAGTAGTCACACACTTGGAGAAGAGATGTCAAAGGATAAAGGTTCGAAAGTGTGGTTACACTTCACACGGAAGGATGCAGAGACTTCAACATGCAATCGATGCCTGAAAACACAAGTCTGTCTTACGCTATCAGTACGCTATCCATGGAATGCAGTGCCTCAACCCCCACCTTTAACACTGCTATATCACAAACACCGGGCATGGGAGTGTCAAAGTAAAAGTAATAAAAAGGCATGTTCACATTCTCTGTGTGTGTGATTTTTTTTCTTTTTAAAGTACCGATTTAAGTACCGTTTATGAAAGTATCGATTTGGCACCGGTATTGAATAAAACCCTTTCAATACCCAACCCTAGTTACATCCCATTATATATTGAAACAGGTAAAGCAGGGTTTTTTCAATGTCACATTTCTTAAGTGCTTGTAAACATGTCGTGTCTTATTATTACAATTATCAAATTACTCTGGTATCATATTTTTATGTTGACGTAAACAGGTTCCTTATGAAATGTCACAGACCCATCCATCCATCCATCCATCCCTTTTGCTCTTGATTTACTGTCCACCTTTCTTCATTTAATCTAAATGTTTGGGAAAAACTTTGATGAGGGTTTAAGTTTTCCTCACACACCTTGTGTTTTTGTCCACAATGCAAGGCGGTTATAACAAAAGCTTAATACTTTCAGAAAGGAGGAGAAAGAAGGGATAATAAGGGAGAACATTGGCACATGCTTTTCTGAGTATAACCTTAAAATCCTACATGCCTTGGATGTTTAGGTAATCCCAAAAGTAAGTACATCATACCATTGAAACAGAAGTCACATACAGGATCTAATCTTCTGGTGGCTCCAGAAGATTAACTTCCAGACACAATGGATTCAGATGAGCTTAAACTCTTTACTCCATATTCATTTCCTGTAATTTTGTTTTTTTCCCCTTGTCTTCATCTACTTCTTCCTAAGTCACTTTGATCCTCCCCTTTGGCTGCCGTGAGAAACTGAGTCATTATGAACCACAGTGGGGCTGTTATGGATGGAACAACCATCAAATGGCCGCTTGTATTTTCAACATGTGGTTGGATCTGAGCCTGCATATCATTTGAGTTTCCCTCCAAATGATGCTCTTTTTCTCTTAATCTTGCTGCCTGCGTAACACACACATACGCATACACGCTTACATGCACACACACTCTCATAAGAACAAATACACACAGCATCTGCTTGCAAAGTTCAGACACCGAGAAAGTTCCTTCTGTTCAGACCTCCACTGTGTGTGTGATGAAAAGCACCAAAATAATGAATCACTCCCTCTGTTAAAGTGGTGTTTGACAAATTAAAATGAATGAATGTCGAGACAGACACACACTCCCCCACAGCATATGGCCACTCAGTATAGGTCTAGGAGGAGAAATATTTCCCATAAGGCCCAATCCTGACACTGACCACCTGTGACATCATTGCATCAGACTTTCCTGCAACGAGAGGCTGAAACGTTCACAATCAGGCATGAGTCTGCATAGATCATTGGCTTTATTTGATCATCCTGAACTCCCTGCAGAAGAAAGGCAGAGCTTCTTATTTTCCACAACCTCGCTGTCTTCTTCAAGCTGCCAGCTATCACAATCACTTCATGTCCATCTGCCACAGGGCTCAGAGCTAATTAAAAGCAGCAGCTCGTTCTTTCACGACCTGGGCTGCAGGTCAGTGCTAAAATATATATCACTGTCGCCGCCGTCGCTGAGGTGCCAGGCAGCGCAGTGACAAAGTTGTTTTGACCAGTGCTACAGCTACACAAAAAAAAAATTTTTTGAAGTTCACATTATAAATAGTAGACCTTAAAGGTTCGGTGTGTGTGTGTTATCTTTTACACAGTGTATGATCAGATGAAAACAAGACTTTTTTTTTTTTTTTTTATCTTCAGTCACAGTGTCCAGTGTTAATAGCACCTGAACTAAAAAGAATGGACAAAATACTGGCTTATGCTTTAGTAGTCACCATATAGGGAGTGGGAGATGAGGGGCTTTCAGACACAGTTAGACACTGAATCAAAATAACACTAACAACTGAATAACATAGATATGGACTAGGAAAATTCATTTTGAATATTTCTTAAATCATTATTTGCGGTCGGTTATAGATTTTTTCCATAAATAGTCATGATATAATGAACAGTAAGCTGGTCATTAGACAGGGTTCCTACAAGTTAAATTTAAGACTTTTTAAGACCACAAATTTAATGCCTACTTCGCAGCCATACTAACAAAAATGTGTGACTCTTAGAGTGTAGGAAAATCTATTTATTTACTCCAGCGCCTTGATTTCCAATGTTCCAAGTTGAACTGATTTCTTCAGAAACATTCACTTCCATTCATGCCAACCAGGTGGAGAATGATCTTTTCTCTACCCAGGCATCATCATTATCATTAGTAGTTTTAGTATTAATAGTACTAGTAGTAGTAGTAAATTTGCATTCCCCATGTTTAGTTTTGCTTGTGAGCCAACCCTTATTATTCTCAAAGTCAGGTTCCTCAGATGACACATGTGACTAAAGGCAGCACGTGTTGGAACAGCTCAATGTTCTATGATCATTTGTCTCACGGCTGCACATGTAATAATAACTGGTTCCTAATTTCAGTATAATTTGCCAGGTTGGAACAGGTGGAACTGATTCGACTAAAGTTACTTTCTTTGCAGCTTGGACATTTCCCAGACACATTTAAACACAATACAGCGAACAATTTGATAGCAACATAACTTAAGATCTACCGTATCTAATTTTATATATTTTAAAGACGTTTTTTAAGGTATTAAATGCAAATTTGTAAATTCAAGACTTTAAAGACTTGTTAAGACTCCAGAGAAGCCCTGTTATAGTGAAATAAACGTATTCAGTGTGACAAAGACACCAACATGAATACATCACCCAATGAGGGTTTTTTTTTATTTTTATTTTTTATAGAATGACCCAACTCAATTAATACTATCCCATACACAGTATCCTCAAACTCAACTGATATTGTTAATTGAAATATATCAAAATGAGTCAAAATGTTTTGAAATGGAACTTTACACCATGTCTGCGCCAACATGGACATTTTTCTGAATGGATATTTTTATTTTACAAACTATTCGTGTCAAACAGTTGTTTCTGGTAAAACAACCTGTGGATAATATTGGATGTAGAAGACACTGGAGGCTTTAATCTGTCAGTAGGAAGAGCAGTAATAACTAGTTCAGTTCTAACCTCAAGTGTCCGTTCATGTTACTGAAGTATACTCTTTTATTAATGTGGATGTGGCCATAACACTGGATATCCAAGGGTATCCGTGTTGACCTCCATCTACTGCAGGTCATACACTTATTTCTATAAATATATCTGGATTTGATGTTTCAGCTGCAGATTCAGTACACTGCTCAATTCTTAGAAAATATCTGTTCCAGACATTAAATGTTCAAAATCTTATCTTTTACACTTTCAACAGATAAATCAGGAAACAAATGATAAAAGTGCTGGTTACCTCATATTTTCATTGTATATGATAATGTGTTATTACACGTATATGTTGGTCCCTGTACATTTATTCAATGGATTTATAAATGATACACTAGAAAGAATGTGAAAAGTGAATATATTTTAATGCACAGACACTGCTTTGAGGTAGATCTGGTACCTCTGAGACAAATATTCCTTTTGAATAAATCCATTCTCTCATTAATTCTCAGAATTTCACATTTTGACCAAAGACTCGATCTTAGAAACTACAAGCAATTTTGACTTAATTTAATTTTATTAGCGACCCAGATTTTGTACAGTTTAACTACTTATATTCTGGAAGCCTTTTACTTGTAGACCAGTGATATAAAAACTAATAATACACGCATATGAAATGTAGTGTGATGCCATTATTTTCTTATCTTTCTGTTTGCCCTGTTGATACAAAGTGCAGTTTTAAATACCTTCACTGCAAAATCAGTTTGGTATTAATCTAAATGTAGGACTAAAGTAGAGGCAAATGTATATTTTGCAAAATTTCTGCATTAGTGTGGATGCGTCATTAATTTGGAAAATCCTGATGTGAAGTGTTACAATTAAGGAGCATAAAACCGCATGATTATCACATGCCCAATCAAATTTATATTATCACATATTTGAGAATGATTCGCTGTTGGTTCATTGATCCCAGTTATTAAAGGTATTAAAATAATGTCTTCGGGGGGGTTCAGAGTCAGAGCAGTGTCACTGTCGGTGGCTGCGTCTGATTGGACACCTGTCAGTGCCTTCTCTACACTTATTTTTCTTTCCGTTTTCATGTCAAACCATTTCCTTTTAATTTCAGTCACTGTGCATTACAGCCCATGTGAAAATGTGAAAATGATGAGAGGAAAAGCACTTTGCCATTGGGGGAGGTGGGGGGGGGGAGTAAATCTGAGAGATGGCAGAACAGGATGGAGATGGAGAGTTCAGGGAGCAGAGCCTTGATTAGATTAGAGTGGAGTGTGTGGGAAGTGACAGCTTGTAAGTTCTTTGCTGGCCAGTATTTTGAGGGCTGGGGAGTTTGGGAATGACCGTGGATGTGTGTGTGTTTGTTTGTGTATGGGTGTGATGTATGTAGAATAGGGTTGGGGGCAGGCACACGGGCATAAATTGAAAGCGGCAGGGGAGGCAGAGAGATAGACCACAGGATGGGGCTGGGGACTCTGGGAGTGATGCATATCGGATCAATAAACTTCATAAACGACATCATCAGCTCGGTCACCACGAAGACAGCCAACCGCCAGGCGCCATCTGGCCCCGTCTCACCGGACTGCAGGATCAGCCAGCGTAACCTCGCTGCACAGACACAAATGGATACACACCACGCCGTTACACACGGAGAGCTGTGCAAATATTCAGTGCACTCGCTTGGCTACGCATGAGCGCACACAGAGACGTTTAAGCCAGGTAGACGCTACTGAGATTGGTCTGGAGAGACAGATTGTGTGTGTGTGTGTGTGTGTGCATTTGCTGAGCAGTTAAGCAGTTTATTTGGGAACAGAAGTTTATGGCTTCCCTAACAGTATATCCTGTGTCATGATAATGACCATAAGAGAGGAAGTGAGGGTGAGAGTGCCGACTGAGAGAACAAAGTAAAATAAATAATAATTTAGAGCACCCTCCGAAAGCAGAAGTGAGAAACAGCGGAGAGTTGAGAGGTGCAAAGGGAGAGGAAGACATGGCTTGTACAGACAAGCAGGGAGCTGTGAAGAAAGGTGTAAATTAGTCTTTTCAGTGAGGGTTCAAAGAAGGTGTTAGACATAAATCTTCATCACACAGAGGGTATGCTGTGAAAGCGAATCAGGATATCTATACTTAGACAAATCCAATCCATAGAATATACAGTAGATGTACGCTTATGGTACTTTATTTTATGATAACAGAAGAAGAAAAATATGTCAGGTGACGCTGAATAAATATTGTCTGTTTAACTAAAATTACGACTCTAGTATATCATAAAATCTATGATAATAATAGCATGCTCAAAGTCTGCTGTCATTTATAACCTGTTGCTATGGATACATTTATTTGCTCAAAAACCTTCAATCTGAAGTTCAACTAGGGCTCAGAACCACTCTACAGTTCAGATTTTACATGTTTTGGAATTTAGTTTCATAAGACACAGGGTTTTTCAACAGTAAAAACCCCAGTCATTTTAATGTGCATCGGCCTCATTATTGTTCGTAGACACAGGAATGACGAACGGCACCTGGTGAAACAGTCAACAGTTTTACTAAATATACCGTCACAACCTCCAGTAAAGTGAACACTGCCACGTGTGACAGTTCGTTGGCTTTCACTGATGGGTTTTGTCTCTTTTGTAGCAGTTAACAATAGGAGCCCAGAACCTCAATGTTTCTTTTACAGATTCATTGCCTCTATTGTAAAACACAGCAGATTTGTTCTTTTTTTGTTTTCAACAGAACACAGCCAGAATCATATACACCATTTCAGAAAATGGTTGTTTGTGATATTTTTCCTACACTTGGCTTAAAGGTTATAAGAAACATTAAAGATCACAAGCAACAGGGAAGCAACATGAAGTCTGCCGTGTGTTGGCTATGACAAAGCAGGAATTTATTACTCTAATCTGAGGCAGTGAACAATTGAACCTTACATCTATCACATAAAGATGGACACAGAGGCAGCTGGACAGATGGGGGGGCTAACACATGTCAGTTTCCCCTTTGGTGGCTGCAGGGTCAGCAGAGTCTGCTCTATGATCAGAGTCACAGGAAATTAAAGGGTACCTGTGGTGAGTTTTCATTCCTAGCTATTTCAAAACAGCAAGTATAATACGAGCCCATAGGTGTGAATGTGACAGTGACTGTTTGTCTGTATACGTTCAGCTGGAAACACGTCCAGGGTGAACCCCACCTTCACTCATAAGTAGTTGGAATAGACTCCAGAGAAGCCCATGAGTCAAGTGAGGTTAAAAGAGGTTCAGATAATGAATGAATGTATAATACTAGTGGTTCAGTCCAGTAACTTAGTAAGCATGAGTACACTGCAAAAATTAAAATCTTACCAAGTGTATTTTTCTCATTTCTATTCACCACGAAGGCCAAACACTCACATATCTTTTGGTCTCTTCCATTTTGCACTGACTGTTGCCAATTGCGTGACTATCTGATCTTTATGGTGTTTTGGGCTCTACACTAGGCCCATTCTGTAGATAGGTTTTTATACTGTAGAAAGGTTTTTTATACTGTAGATGGGTTTATATTTTAGATGGGTTTTATACTGTGAATAGGTTTTTATAAGGTATTTATAACTTGTTGCGCTGTGGAATCGGAGCTGCACCACAATTTCACTGTACCGCACAATGACAATAAAAGCATTCTATTCTATTCTGATCTATTCTAATTTATTCTATTCTATTCTAATTTATTCTATTCTAATCTAATCTATTCTAATGTATTCTATTCTATTATAATATATTCTATTCTATTCTATTCTATTCTATTCTCTTCTATTCTATTCCAATTTATTCTAATCTAATCTATTCTATTCTATTCTATGTGTATAAATGTCTTGGAACAGTGTTGTACAGACAATGGAGGTCATTTTCAATTATAAAATCCCAGTGGACCCACAGATTATCTACCTGGGTTTGATACCTGATGATGTAATTCAAATAGAACATGATTACCTATCTAAAATATTAATTCTTGTCACAAGGAACTGGTTAAAAAGTGACCCTCTGCAACATAATAAAGGAAATATATTCCATGGAAAAAATGTTTCATCTGAGGATTACGATGGGAAGTTTTAATCAAAAATGGGAGAAATGGACAATATTCAAGGACGCTAATTTTCATTTCCACTTCTGACGTGGATAAACAGATGAGTGCATGAGGAACAGTATCCCCCTGTTGTTATTTTGTGCTATGATTTCTGTTTTTGTTACTTGTGTTTTTTTCTTCATTACTATTACTGTACTCGTAAAGTGGTTTAAAAATTAAAATAAAAAGTGAAAAAA
The DNA here is from genome assembly GCA_029822895.1 of Maxillicosta whitleyi. Taxonomy (NCBI): domain Eukaryota; kingdom Metazoa; phylum Chordata; class Actinopteri; order Perciformes; family Neosebastidae; genus Maxillicosta; species Maxillicosta whitleyi. The sequence goes on along the minus strand of JAPSES010000104.1, from coordinate 15,759,532 downwards.
AAAAAAAAAAATCTCATCACACTTAAAATAAGACATAATCGCCCAAAGAGTAACTTTTCAGTTACTTTTGGACATCAGATCTTGAAAATCGTATTTCAAGAGTTCTTACCAATACCATTTTCACTCATTCCATTGGTTTAATTCAACCAAAAGAAACTGACAATGGTAAAAATGAAAATGATCTTAGTGAGATTTCTTGAAATAAGATTTTCAAGATCTGTTGTCTAAAGATAAGTTCTTATATCTCATTGATAAGTTACTCTGATTGGGTCTTATTTTAAGTGTGATGGGATATTTTGACTACAAATGAGAAAAATACACTTGGTATGATTTGTATTTTTGCATTGTTCTGTCAGTCAGACATGGTCAGAGCCACGCTGTCTCTTCATGGGCTGTTCCAGCACCAGTACTGACACACACATGTTGATTTGTCCGATTATCTGGGCTGTGATGAACTGGTCTGACATGACACGCTATCGGCCAGTGCTGGGTCACGCCTCTAGGACAATGGAGTGCAAAGCTTACGGCTACATGAACAACAACAGTCAACGCATACTTTCCACTCAGTGTGCTCACTGACTGCTGCTTGTTTACTCACACTTGATCACCCAGAATCCATGACAGTATGCCCCTTGCGGCTAGTAATTAATGGCTGCTCCCATACGTTCTGCCCCTGCCTGTAATTCACGCAATAAAAAGGTCCAGTGTGGTGCATTTATGGCCATTTGTTTTACTGAATTTGCGCCTCTCTAACTGGAAGGATCCACAACCACTGACCATAACTCATTGAGTACAGAGACTGAAAAGGGTCTACACTAAAATTGAGCGACTGAACGCAAGTCTACAACTAAAGATGGACACACAAAGATGGAACTGTATTGGTATTTGGGTGTCTAATGAAGAAATGAGAGCTATTATAAGCTTAGTATGTCTCTATGATGGATATTGTACTGCTGTAAATTTATTTGGTTAAAAACATATTTGTTTTCCATGTGATTTCCCTGTATGATATTTCTATTCTATTCCATTTACTTGTGCCTTAATCACAGGGTCCTATATCAGAGAAGGTTCTGTGCCAAAATGAAAATATCTAAATAAAAGTATGCGTCTCTTGCTTGTAAGTAATACACAAACCATAGTTAATGGTGTAATCATGACCACTACATGTACTCCGGGGTTCTAGCTATAGTGCAATTTAGCGTATCGGCCCCTGACGCTAAATTTTTGACCAGATACACTAAATTTTTGCCCAATACACTACATTTTCTCCCAATACGCTAAATTTCCTTCCGATACACTAAATTTCAGTACAGCGTATCGGCATTTTGACTGTAATTGTTTGCCCAAATCAAACGCAGAGTCCGACATTAGCGGTTGCCCGAAGCACCTACTCTGAATTATCTGTGTGTCTCCTCAGAGGATGCATTTATAGCCTTATAGCCACAGACGTATAGTGACGTTCTTTATCACTTATAACAACGGGGGCAGCTCAGCTTCTGCACAAGGCCCACCCCACCCCCACCCCCCCGGTCACTGTGCTCCCTCATCACCC
>JAPSES010000104.1:15733189-15750107 GCA_029822895.1 Maxillicosta whitleyi | reverse complement strand
GAGAATAATCCACCATGATGGATGATCCACTGTTGTTGTGGCCGGTCCAAAGTCACGTGACCTGTGTTTTCCGAAGTTTCTCGGTCACGTGCAGTGCGCTCAGGTGGAAAAAAGCGGTCCGTCCGGAGAATGTAAACATTGCAATTTTGAGGGGTTGGAGGGTGAAGGATGACGTGTAACCATTAGTGACAAACTCTAGGTGGAAAATAGAGCCCCACGGCTGTGGTTTCATTTTGAATTTACTACCTTATGTGTTACTTTAATATTTCAAAAAAATTGTCAAAAATTAAAAAAAAAAAAAAAATCCAAATATCTCAAAACCATAAACAACATTTGTAGACACTGTCCCAGGGTAGGTACATATAAAGTACATTTTCAAAAGGAACTCAGAACAGTAATGGGATTATTAAGTCCTCATATTGGTACTCGGTATTGGCAGTAATAGGAACGCTTCAGCTCCGAGTACTAGAGGTATAAGGAGTTCCAGGTGCTTTGGGTTGAGGCAGTGCGGACTTGATAAAATGACTGAAAGCTACTCATCTTCCTCTGTCAGTTCCACATGCATCCATTGAAAGGGGGATAACTGAAAATCTACTGACCAAAGACCACAGTTAAGCAGAAAACACCAGGCCTCTTTGATGATGAAATCAAAGTGGCCCAGACTTGACAGGCTCAGACCCACTAGGTTTTCAAATCCCCCACTGATCCCAGCAGGACATGGTGGAACTGGAGTTCACTTGATAGTGAATCCACTGGGAGCTGAACTTCCCTAGATGAGTCCCACTCCTGGATAGAAACTGTAAAAAAAAAAAAAAACCTGCACCGAGACATGAAAATGTTTCCTCTGCTCCATCCGTTGTTAGACCAAGCAGAATGGTGGGTGAGGCGGTGTAGAACTTTGATCAGGAGTTTAGCTCTAGGGCTTTTAGTCAGCAGGAGCCACAGCAGCTTTAATTTATTGCTGCGTGTCTGAATGCGCGAACACACACCCCTGCCCTCTCACTGTTCAGACAGCCAATTGCAGCTCGTTTCTCCCAGCTCGTCCCCTGCCTGCTCCAATCACAGTTTCCATAAGACGTGACTGACAGCTGTCTATGAGGAGGTGACAGATGACTGACTGATCCTGACGTGCTGGTTCTCAGATGTCAGACCAGCAGACAAGTTGCCAACGCTGAGACACACGCACACACACACACACTCGCGCACATGAGTAATAGCAGCCGAGTTGAATAATCTGGGATGGACTACAGAGTTCAAAGTCAATACGCTTGCCTCTGCTTGTGAATACGTTTGCTTCTACAAAGGCTGGAGAGACTTAGAGAAACAGCAAGAACTCAAACTCTGATTTTAAACCCACAGAGTTTCACATTTACAGATACACAGGCATAAGGTTAAGGATGCCATGAATCAATTGCAGCCAAAGTAAAAGGTAATTGTTCATTACACTTGATTTGGTCATTCATTCATTTAGTTTAAGTTCATTTAGTACAAGTATATAACGGAAACCAACCATAAACAACACCATAAATGACATGTTTCCAAATGTCAGCTGATTGTTCTATGTGACTTTCTGATAATGTTTTACTTAAAGGATTTCATTGAAATGTCAGTCTGACTCCATGTGGCTTTTGTTATAGTCTCATTACTGTAAATGAATATATTTGGGTTTCTGACATTTAAAAGCACGGCATGTAATTTTTGGTGCTCAAGCTCTGTCAATCAAAGCAGTAACGACAGGCGTAATTTGATGATGCTGTGCAAGTAGAATGGAATCAGAGAAGTTTTTTTTTTTTTTTTTTTGAGACCCGTGCTGATGAAATCTACCTGGCGTTATTCAGCTGTCATGCGCAGCTGCATTTGGTGATCAATATTGTGATTTGATTTTACTTGTGTTAACAAGAAGACTGGACATATGATTTAGAGATGTCAGAAATGTAAAAAAGCATTAAAAAAAATACACCAAACCCTTATTCTGCATGTTTTGTAGATCCAGCATAACACTTCCATACAGAAGTAGTTTTTTTTCCTTAAAATTTTGCAAATTATGTGGTCCTTAATCTTAATAAATCTGCACCATTTTGCATTTGGACAGGCTGATATTGTGAGTACGATGTCAATTCGATTAATTTTTGCAGTCCTAGTGTTATATATTTTAATGAAAAAGCTGCAGCAGGATATAAATGCTAACGTTTCGTGCTTAAATAATTAATGCAGCAATATTCCAATTTACTTTCCTTTGCATTTGACTTTAATGTGACTAGTAATGTACGTCAGTGTATGTGTGTAACAACCTTTTTATGCCGTATCCTTTCAACCTTGTATGTCTCACCTTGTTATGTGGATGTATGTGAGGGGGAGGTAAGCAGGGTAATAAATGGTGCAGAAGGGCTGCATCACAGTCGAAACAGAGGGGTGATATGAGGAAGTAGAAAGGGGGTCTGCGCTATGGTGGGTAGGGGTTTTGGGTAATCAGGTGGAAGAGACTGTGATCAGTGACATTTAAGAGGTGGGCCACACCGCAGGGCACATCTGCTAGGACGCACATACTGATACACGCAAAACAACTGTCAGCTCCAATTTCCTGATGAGCAGACAGAGGAGGTGAATGGGCGAGTAAGGAAAAGAGTGAAATAAATACCTCCTGCTGAGATCGCAGTCTCCTCTCTTTCTTAGAAGAAAGTTGTGTACACAAGCAACTGTGAAATCACCTCAACACTTTTGAATGGCACCAACAAACCCACTGGGGCGATAACTATTCCTCTTTTATGCTGTGCTTTTTTTTATCCCCAGGCTCCCTGTCCCCTTCTATTTCCACTCCCTGAGCATTTTACATCCTCTCATTAAAAACACTCCTACAATAGAAAACAAACACACCTTGTAAATCAGTCAATCTCCATTCGGTGGATGTTACGCTAGCGGTGTTGCAGATGACAGTTGGGAGTGTTGTGCGTCCCACTTGTACCATCGCGGTGTGGACAACTGTTACTGCCCCTGAACCTGTCGGACACCATCACTACACCACTTTCATATCACTGCCAGTGGGCTTTACACTCGACCTAGATCCACACTGATACCACCACTGCCGTTCGCAGATGCCTGGACGTCTGACAGCGCAGCTCTGGGCTCTCCCACACTGCACATAAACACCTATGCTGGATTCATACGTGTCTTTGTGTGTATAAGTACAGAAATTACAGATTTTGAGACAGAGTGAGAGTGTTATGTGACCTGAGGCAGCAGACCACTTTTTCTCAATCAGCTCTTTGTCCTCTTTTTATTTTAACAAGGGACTGGAAGTCTGTGGAGGTTCTCATTTGCTCAGGTCATTGTTCTTCTTGGTTCAACTGGACTGGTTTAGCTCTTTGGAAAACGTTTTGTCTCTCATCCAAGAGACTTCTTTATTAATCCAAGAAGAGGTTGGAAACAGTAGCGAAATCCCTACTACTCAACTACTGGCCAATTAAAAAAAAAAAAAAAAAATGTTAACTTCAGTTCTGCTTCAAAGATCAAAAAGATCAAAGTGTCATTGCACATGTTTCAGAGCAAAGAAATTCACTTCCAACAACTAGAAACTACTTTATTATTATATAAAAAAAAGGCTACGTGAAAAAAACACACATAATAACCGGTCTAATGTGACCTATCCACCCTTTACCTTCGAGGTAGGCCTGTACCAGAGGGAATCCAAAATCCATCTATTAAACTTATTTTGTGTTTAGCATGTAAACTACACATTCAAACATGGCTACAAATGTGAACCTGAAGATTAGAAATAAATAGTGTTAAGAGGCTTAAGTCACATCAATGAGGGAGATGCACAGTAGTTCCTGGTTAAAAAGTATCTCCACGTTAAAAAACAGCAACAAGGTAAAGTGCAAGTGCAAGCAGGAAGCTAATTAGCTGCTGGTCGTTAGCTTGTTTTGATGGTTAAACTTAGCTGTGGGTGAGATGCTTATTTGTTTGACAGTGTGTGAGATGCTGGAGGAGTACTGAGTGATTAGAGCAATCAATTGTAGCTGGAATCCATCCATCCAAATTTACTTTGGCAGCCTTTCCAATATCTAATATAAACTCAAATAAAGCTTATTTGTGGGGAATAACTCCTGATTAGTTAAACTCAATAAAGATCTGTCCATTGACATAATCTCTCCAAAACACCTAGCAGGTGGTACTTAATGCATGAGTCTGAGGATAATAGATGTTTACTGGATGCATTTAGTAAACTGTAGTAAATAGAATGCACAGTTGCTGAAATTACACCATAATACCCACTCCTGCTCTCCTTGAGGATGGACTCTCTGCTCGCTCCCTCCTTTATCTTTTCCCACTGCTTGGCTGTCCTTGTCTTGTCTCCCTAGTTCTAGCTCCTCTTTACACCTCAGACAAATTAGAAAATTATGCATTTGGTTTGAGAAAGCAGGTGATGGGAGGGTCTGCTTGTCCTGAAGGGACTTAGCCAGCTGGTTACACGCAGAATTCTTGGAATACCTGGAACTCTGTGTGTGTTTGTCAACATTGTCCATAGAAGACGTTGAAGACGTCTATATATTTGGCTTTACGATAACAGTATTTTTGCTGAGTGGCAGTGGCAGTCTCCTGGGTTATCGCAAAATAAAAATGGGGGTGACATCTCTTCAGGCGTGCGAGGAGCTGTCAAGTGGATGGTCTGGGCAGAGTCATCAACACCCTGACTTTCATGCTGGAGGAGCTGGATCGTAAACTTGCTATGATCCTGGAGCTCATTCGGAAATTGGATGTCAACATGGAGAAAGTTGGGGCTCTACTAGAACGGGATGATTAAACTCAAATTTGAAAGTCCTTCAATCCGGCTGTTTGATTGATTTTGTTCTGAGTTCCGGACATATATACTGGAATTCAGCTGCAGGGAAACAAAGCTGCAGCTGCAATTTGGGTCTCAATCTCTCCTGGATGGAATGTCTTTCTTTGTGAACTTATAAACACCAACCTCTGTTCGGTCTGAACTCACAACATCGAGCCCTGTTTGCACTGGACTGAGTGAGTGTGTCGGCACACACATACACACACACACACGCACACACGCACACAGTTTCAAGGACTGGTGGACACATATATACACACACACGTATTTTCATGTCCTCGGGGTACCCCTCCCCCATCACTCCTCAGATGCGTTGTGGATGGGGTGGGGTTCGGAAGTGCTTTGCCATTTGATTGGCTGCGACACACCACCCATTGGTCATTGATATGTCACGCCCCTACCTGAATTTCCCCTACCCACTCATTATGTGTTTGAGTCCTGTTTTAAATGTGTCCTTCTGTGCCAATTGCTGAGGTGTTTATTTTTTCCAATACCACACTGCATCCCCCCACGGATGCAGTATAATGTTGTCTTTTTTTCTCTCCTCCTATCCTGGTGTTTTTTCATTTTTCCTTCTGATAACAGAGCGCGGACTTCTCGCGATTCACCAGTATAACCCGTCCAGTTTCCCCCTGTAATTGTACTTTCTCTTCATATCTTCTTGAATGGTTGTAACTGAAAGATAATCTCATAGCTCTGAAATAAGTGCAATGACAAAAATATCAGCACAAGTATCAGCACTATAGTATGACCATTTTGTTGTTTCTTGATTTTCTACTGTTAACCACTGTGTGGCTAACCACTAGTGGGCTGAAGGTTAGGTTATTTCACTTCATTATCCTCATATGGAAATTCAGTTTCTGTTTTTTTGCATTGTAAGACACACAGCAACTAGCTTTAGCATTAGCTCTAAGCTAATTAGGCGCTCAGAGCTCCGTCACCCAGGTGACATCAGAATCTCTGCCCATACTGATGTTTAGCCAAAAGATCAGATAATAATAATAGCACAAATGCTACATACTATGTTAATGTTCAATTAAAGGGGTCATATTTTGATTTGGTTCATTAATTTGTGTATTTGGACCCTAATAGTTTATAAAGTTTGACTTTGAACCCTCCAGGTGCTGCAAAGATATCTTCATATTCATTTTGACTGTAACTGTTTGTCAGTAGCAGCAGTTGTATTCCATAATGAAAATATGTCCATAATGAAAATATGTCCAAACTTCAAGCCAATTACCTAAAATGTTCAGTTGTTGGTTGAGCAGCACAGCCAACAACCTAGAGGGGGTGGGGCCTAAAGTGGCTCATTTGCATTTAAAGGGCCAGTGCTCACAAACAACCTTTCTGGTGTCATTACTCAGAAATTGAGTTGAAGATGGACCTGTGGAATTGAATTAATGAAGAATTCAGACCCAAACAGAGCATTTACAGTTTGTGTAGACCACAGGGAAATGTTTGAAAATGAATAATTCTATCTATAAAAAAAACAAACAAAAAAAAAATCACTCTTTCACTTTAAGATGTACAAAAATGTATGATTATCCTAATGCTTGACCCCTTTATTTAAAATATTTTTGGATCAAAATAAGGAATTTCTAACAATAGTCATCAACATGCAAAGTCACAATCAATAAAATTTAAACAATATCCATTCCTGGCCAAGTGTCTTCTCATTTCTTAGAATGTGTCACACCTTGTCTGCCTGTCTTTTACTAAACCATAGATGCTCCTGGGTGAATGTGTGTGAGAATATGAGTGTGTGCGTTCATGTTCCCAGGCGTTCTCTCTACACACCTGTCTGTGGTAGCCGTCATTCCCTCTGACAGCTGCCACTGTCCTGACCTTGGGGCATTGTGGGCTACGTGGTTTTGAAGTGATTGACGAATCGTATCCTTTCATTCATTATTGAAAGCAGAGATCAAAAGGCAGCACCCAGGATATCACTGTGACAGGCCCACAGACCAGACAGAGGTAAAGAGAGGGGGGAGCAGGTGGAGGACAGCGGAGAGCCACAAGGTCATCTTAGAAAAGTGGTGGAGGTGAGACAAGTGGAGAGCGTACAGGGAGCAGGGGGGTTGGCTGGACAGGTGGGTGAGGGTGGGGGGGGGGTGCATCCCAAATAGTAGCATCACTTTCTGCGTCTCTTTTTATTGGCAACTTTAGTTCAGTTCAGATCAATGTTCCAGTGCAAAGGTTTAATATGTGAGTGCTTTGATTAAAATAGTGTGCACCAGATACATAAATGTAAGACTTGGATATATCACTTCAACATTTAGCAAAATCCAATTTACTTTAAGTGTAATAAATGAACACACATGTCACAAATGAAGAAATGTGGGACTGAACATGACAGACAGGCAAGAACATCACAAGACGAGCGCTATAGTGGAACCCACAGGGAACAAAAGGCAGGGGAAAGCCTCACATAACATGAAAATGGTGTGTAGAAAACGACATATGCAGAATGAAGTTATCGTGGAAGGAGCTCACAAGGATTGCCCAAAACGATGACGATAATGATGATGATAAATACACGTTTTATTTAGTTTTAAACTGAATCACATGACTCTACTCCACCAAAACTATTCTTGATTTGTTGTCTGTGAAAACTTGTAAACTACTGGTAAAAAAGACTGTATTTACGGGTCTAAACTAATCACCATGTCACTTCATTTTTCAAAGCATCCCTGAATCGTGCCTATCTGTTTTTAAGTTTGCTGATGAGTCCACTACATGGGTCTGTTTTGTATCATAAACAATACAATTCTTTGCTAAAGAAGTGTGCAGCCCGCCTGCCCTTTAGTGAGTCATGTACAGTATAACCATGAAGCCATTAGCTCGTCTATTTACAACCACCAGACACCCCTGATAAAAACATTTATTTTATGAAGAAGATCAATTTTGGTTTGTTAGTTTGTCGGTTTGTATCTATAGTAGCATGTTAAACCAGTCAACCAACAACATAAGCAAATTGATTAAAGAGATCCTGTGAGGTATATGAGGTCAAAACTGCCTCTTGAACAGGGCTTCAGTTCCCCATCACAATAGTGGTGAGAGTACTTTTAATATTACATTCACTTTAACTAATGTGCCTTGAAAACAAAACCAAAATAAGATTAAAAAAAAAAAAAAAAAAGTCGTGGTTCAGCATGAGTGTTTTATGATTCTCTGGAGATAAGCCTGAAGTAATTGCTGACTTTTTACCACTTTCCAGATTCACAGTGGGTGGAGTTAGTGCTCAGAATGGGGGCGAAGTCACACTGTAATATTTCCCTGTAGATTGATTCTTTCATTCTAAACCGTCTCTCATGTCCACTGTCAGTGGCCAATTCTCACCAAGACATGAGGCCAAGTCTCCTGCGATACATAAACCGAGCCTTAGGCTGTTCCTGAGGCTGAAGCATGTTTTGTATTCTATTTTTATGAATGTTTAAACACTAACAAGAATCCTTTATTTCTGACATTTAAACTTGTAGCCAAAGTATGTGTGCCAAACTGAACACACTGCACTGGGTGATTTTTTAGCAGTTGTTAAAAAACTGTGAACATAAATCATTGTTGCACTACGATAACAAGTTGCTTTTACACACTGACATGCTGTGAAAACATGTGAAACCAATGAGATAATGGGTTCATTTAGCAATCAGAGCTTGATAAACCTTTAGCTTGGACAATGGAGGACCAGAATTCAGAATAGAATAGACCAGAATAGAATAGAATAGAATAGACCAGAATAGAATAGAATAGAATAGACCAGAATAGAATAGAATAAAATAGACCAGAATAGACCAGAATGTGTGTACAATGAAAAATGAGTGCTACTCCATGCAACAATATTAACAAAACACTACAGAAATAAGAATAGAGCAAATATAAAATTACAAAATCTAAAAATAAGATGAAAATATAGAATATAAATTTTATAATTTTACAAACATAATAGAGCAGGGGTGGGCAACTCCCATCCTCGAGGGTCGGTATCCTGCATGTTTTAGATATTCCCCTCTCCCGGCACACCTGATTCAACTAACAATCAGCTCATCCTACAGCTCTGCAGAAGCCTGATAATGATGTAATGACTTTCAGGTGTGATGGAAGAGGGAAAGATCTAAAACATGCAGGATAACGGCCCTCGAGGACCGGCATTGCCCACCCCTGTAATATAGAGCTAAGTAGAACAAAAAAAATGGACAAAAGCTGAATAGACACAAATGTACAATTTTCTCCAATTGCAGAGCAGACAATACAACAACTTATTGTACATACATTCACTCCTCAAGGCCAAGGTTTAAGCCTCTTCAGCCAGAACAGCATCTAATGAATGAAATGTTATTGGCAGATCTTTTTTCTTTTAGCACAAATATCTTTGTTTTCTTCTACTGTGTTATTGCTATTTGTGGAGTGAAAAAAATATCTTTTTATTTTTCATTTATTTGTATTGATATTGTGGGTTTTTTTTTTCCTATGCGTTGTCAAAAGGCACCTGTGGTTTTCATTTCAACCATCTGTGTACAACGATCGCTTCATGTACTTATTCACATGGTACTGTCTCCAAAACATTTATCTTCCAAAGTGTTTGGAGACTTCTTCAGGCACCGTATTAGGCAACAAGTCATGCACCAGTGACTTGCGTATTTAATTTCAGAAAAGCACAGTCAAAAAAAATGATACAAGGCTTGCTCAAAGCTGTGATAATTATTAATATATTGTCCTCTTATCTTGTCACAGTCTAATTTGAGCTAAATCCATCAATTTTTCACAAAAACAAAGTGAATCATCAATTAACTCTAGAGGGTCCTTGGACGTGTCAGTGCATCCTGATGACTTATGAGATGACATGGCCTCACTGAAACTGTTTCAATTTGTGTAGAAAGTGCAGATGTCAAACTAACACTGAAGTCAACCGTATTGAAAGCACATGGAACACCAAAGTTATGAGACACAATAAAAACATAATTTTTCATTTGTAGTCTCATTACATTTGGTGCATATTCGGTGCAGGTAGAGACGGTAAAAAAAAAAAAAAAAGACTTCTAGGGGATGAATTCAGCCTGTTATTTGGCCACACGTATACAGTATTTAGCATCTAGATTGTCCAAAATATAAATTAAATCCACTCAAATGCTTTCAAGCAGTAAGTAACAGTCTGCATGGAAAACAAACCTTCTTAAAACAACAATGAAACACATTCTGCTTTAGATCTGTGAGGAGTCATCAGATGTCAGACAGCAATCATTATGGTATCAGTGAGTATAACAAGGAAAAAGACCGATCCCTTTGTGAAACATTATCTCTCGTGGTGTTTTTAAATTCACATTTGTATCTGTACCATGTAATGATCTTTCAGCAGCAGGGGTCTGTTTTGATATCAAGGGTTTATTGGTTTATGTTATGATATGAAAAAAAAAAAAAAAAAAAAAAGATCACATATAAGCTTTGGAAACCATAAACACAGTTCTGTCCTACAAATATTTTATATTATGGATAACCACAGGGAGAACATTCTGTCAAATGTGTTCTGCTGTGTATTATCAGATCAATATATACTATGCACCTGATACAACCTTTGTCTGTGTGTCTGTCCGTCCCACTGATGTAAAACTTGGTAGGGATGTTGTTAAAAGTGAAATGACAGGATACAAATGCATTATTGATATAAGGGTTGCAAATATGACAATAATTTTGTCATTAAAATTAGTTTATTTCATGTCATTACTTAGTGTGGAATGAAGACTTGTATTTAATGACTGATGTTAAGTGTGATTCAATTTGTGTCAAAACAGAAAAAGTTATAAAGAGACAATATCACCATACTGATGTTTAGCCAATAGATCAGGGTGTCTACCAAAATAGTACAAATGCTACATACTATGTTAATGTTCAATTAAAGGGGTCATATTTGGCTAAACCCACTTTTATTAGTCTTTGGTTCCTTTATTTGTACCTTAAGTAGATATCTACAACCTGTTTTAATTCCTTCTTAATTTGTTACGTCTATAACTAGTTACGTCATGACATTTCTACATGTAAGATCAAGATTTCTGATGAACATTTCTCCAAGTCAGCAGCAGTGGTTGTAGTAAAAACTGAAAATTTGTCCAAACTTGGAGCCAATTACCTAAAATGTTCAGTTGTTGATTGAGCAACGCAGCCAACAACCTGGAGGGGGTGGGGCATGAAGTGGCTTATTTGTATTTAAAGGGCCAGTGCTTAAAAAGTCCTGCTGTCATTACTCTCAAATCGTGTTGAAGATAGTTGAAGAATTCAGACCCAATGTTGTTTTTTAATGGTAACTATATTTTAAAAAAACTAAATATCACTCCTTTATATTGTGATTAAGTAGCCTACTGCACACAAATTAGTTACAGAACGCCATCACCTTTAACAGGTTTGTGTGTAATGACACAAAATTGCCATGTTTTTCTGCCATTGTAAGAGAAGTAAAATGTTTTTACTGGTTTGGTATGAGGTTTTGTGAATAGCATGCAAATGGTTACAAGCATTGTGTCTAAGCAATTGCACAAAATGAGTCAAAATCAGAGAGAGTGCATCCAAAGTGGTTCAGAAAAGGTGCTTCAGGAACTGCTGTTCGTGAAAAATCTGTAATACTGAAAGGTGACATGAGAGCCACTGCGGTCACATGTGAGTCACGTAAGTCCACCTCACCTGTGCACAGAGGTATTATATTCAGTGTGCACCTTTGTGCCATTCAGAACAAGTAACTTTAATATTTTAGACTACCCCCTACTTATAATGCCATCCTGAGAACCACACAGCTTCACACCAATTTTTAATTCAACTACTGGGACCCTAATGGCTCTCGAAGCGTTGCCATGTGACCTCAACAAATCATATGGGGACTCCACCACTGTCATGTGACATTGTGGAGTGAATGACCTGCCTATAGGGTGGAAGCTGAGGCACATATACCATATAGATTCGTGTCGACAATAAGGTAGATTTTTTTTTTAATTGACCTAAATAGCAAATATCCTTTTTTTTTTTTTTTTTTTAAGTATGCACAATACAGAGAGTAAAAACAAACTAAGGTTGCATTCAGACTGCAAGTAAATGTGACCCAAATCCTATATTTTTGCTCATATATGACCTATATCCAATGAGTTAAAGACAGTTTAAACAGCACAAATCTGATTTTTTTTTTTTTTTTAAATCTGATCCAGACCACTTTCATATGTAATCCTAAATCTGATACGTATATATTTTGGAATGTGACTTTATCCAACCTCATTGGAATGCAACAAACATCACAATTCTGCATCCCAGGAGGAGGAGCAGCGGGAACATCATATGTACTTCTGTAAACACAGTACATGTCTGCGTGGTCACGTATTATATCAGGACCTCTTTTGGGCATGTGGGCCACTTCAGGATTGCTCAGTTCAGTTCAGATTAAAAACTGATAGAAGTCACATTTAATGTGTAATATGAACGAACACACCAAAAAAATCAGATTTCACAAAAAAATGTGCATTGCGCATTAAGACCTGGTGTCTGAATATAGCCTACAGACTATTTATTCAGCATTTAACATACAGAAAAACACACAGAGGCATAGTGAGCTGACTTAATACCATCACAATCTCCATAAATAAGCATCAACAATTGAAAACAACAAAAATTCATCCATTAAAAAAAGAAAACCTCAAGAACAATGGAAACTATTCGCATAAAAGTCAAATGAATCCACTAAAGCAGTAAAATGTGATGAGTTTATTAGAGCATCCAGTTGTTACTGCTCATTTATGTCTAGCCAGCTACTTTATTCTATTAATTTTTAATCTATTAAAACACTTTTGCTTAACAGATTGTAGTTCAATAATGTGTGTACAGTTTATGACCACCAGCCTCCGTTCCAAAATACAGATCAGTCCCAGTGTTTCATGGGATTGTGAGTGTATTCTGCTGAGTAGAGACAAAGTTGGAACAAATATTAGCAGAATAATTGATGACAATATGCAATATGAAGTGCATTGATTGCACAAATGGGAGATGTTCTCATTAAACTGGCTGTATCAGAGAACCACACTATAACAAACAGACCCCTGTCACCCCCCCCCCCCCTTTCACATGTTTACACTTGAATCCTGTCATATGAACTAATGACTCTAAAAATACCTACAATGAAGATGTCAGTAAATAACTAACACAGTACACCGTCTAATGGTTGGGCGGTTTTATTCGTGTATTAATAGGTTGCTAGGCTAATGAGTGTATTTCACTCCATTATGCGGTGATACCTGAGGAGCTGGACACTGACTTGTTTGGTTTGAGTCTGCACATTTCAGTGTTCAAACTGCTGCTGCCGAAGAAACAACTAGAATTGCACTCGGAGAGCGTAGACCTCTGCCAAGTGCAACATCCCCCCCACCATAAATATTAGTCCCTCATTCATTTGGACAGCATTTTGAGATTCTTATGTCCATGGACTATATGAGACAACATGAGTTGTCATCTGGTGGACATTTGTTATTATCACCACAGTAACGCCAGTGATAACTAATAGAGAATCATTTAAAAAAATTCCTGGATCCAGACAGTGATCCGGATCACCTCCAAATTTTAATCATCTGTTCCTTGTCTCAGAGCGAACATTTCCTGAAAATTCCATTAGGTTTGGTCAATAATTAACCCAGATACTGAGAAACAAATTTTTTGGCCTCATTGACCCCAATGAAAATTTCAAGTGATCCAGAATCCAGGATTTCTTCTGGATCACCCCCAAAACCTAATCATTTCTTCCTTGTGCCATTGCCAACAAATCCTGAAAATTTAATCAAAATCCGTCCATAATTTTTCGAGTTATGTTGCTAAATATCGAACAAACAAACAAACAAACAAACCCAGGCGAAAACATAACCTCCAGATTCTGTTGGGTTTCTGTAAATTGGCCTCAGAGTCTGGTTTCTACCAGTTCCATGTCATGAGATAACTTTTGTTATGATTTGGTGTTATACAAATAATTTGATTTGATTTAAGAGTGAATTTGTCCCAATAATCAGCTCCAAAACAAGTTGGTGTGACAATAGTAAATATTAAACTTATTCAATGTTTACAAATCTTCCTATGTGGGGAAAGCTGACAACTCCCAAGTTATGAACTGTGACGTGAAAGGGAACGTAGCCAATCACAAAGTGTGTTATGTTTTCCAGTTGTTGCTATGTTTCTTCTTCGTTTTTGTTAGATCACATTTGATCCTGTGAGACTTCTGTCTGGAAGACTAGATTCTAGATCGGTGATGAGACAGAATCGTTATGCGTGTGTTGTGTTGAGATTATCAGAGCACATCACACACGCTGTGATCGAAACTGTTCAATGCCTGATTGTTTATCTTCATGTGTGGAGCCTGTAACAGATAAAAAAAAAAAAAAAAACTCTTCAAAGTTAGATGGACAGGAAAATGTCCACAGTGTTTACTTCATCCAGACACTGTTGATGTTGCGATAAATGTCGGCCTAAAATTTTTTTGAGTTTTTCCTTGCCGAGAAGGAGGGTCTAAGGATGGGGGTCGCCCAGGACATTCACACTTTATTTTACTGTTGTTTGTTTACATGCAATTAACTCTGTAAAGCCCTGTGAGATAACCTTGTTGTGATATAGGGCTCTATAAATAAAATTGAATTGAATTAAAATAATGTGAACTTTATAGTCAGATACGACAGAAACCATCGCACACAGCCTCCAGAAACCAGACTAAATTAATGGATAAACATGTAACTATATGGCTGTAACTCAGAGGAAGTGTTGACATTTGGTCTATGGTCTTTTTGACCAGATCACCTGCCTGAGTTGGAACCAACAGGAAACCACTGACGTCAATACTAATAATGAGTATATTCAACCACATTCATCCTGGTGCCAAAAAACAAAAAAAAAACTAAACGGGTAGAGTCTCTAGTGTTCATCTTATTCATCCAGTTTGAACTTTGTCCCACAGTCTTCACCGTTTCATCTCTCTTTTATCAAAGCTGCCTTCATCGGGCTCCACCGTGCTCGCCTTGCGTTCACCTCCGTCCTCCTTTCATCTATCGGCTGATAGCAGGTGTGCGTTTGTGTTGTGTTAATGCCCGGCCATGCATAACTCCATATATAATGTGTACGCAGGTATGTGTGAATGTTTACTTCCTCTGCTTCCTCCTTTCCACAGTGACAACATCTGCCACCGACTGCAGCACATGCCACGTCTTTCTCATCTCTCCCAAATTCACTCCTCCTCCCCCCTCTTGTCCTCCCCTCCCTGTCCCCCGTTAGACAAGGGTAGTATGGTGACAAACCATTTGAAGGGCAGACTCTGTCTCCACAAATGTTCCTCTTACAGACTCAAATTAATTCAATAACACTGGGAAACGTCCTTGCCGAGATGCAATATGACTTTCTTTTGCGTCTGTTTACTTGGTTTCGCGTTTACAGACATATGCACGAGCTAACGCACAAAATGGAGAAGCACACAAGAGGTCAGAGGAACACTTACTCTGGCGCAGATGTTTCCAGTAATAGGAAACAAGTTAGCTGATAATGACTAAGAAAGCACACAAAGAAAAGTGTTACTGAGGCATGCACATTCATTGTCTGCAGGAGAATGTGTTGTTGGAGCGAGTATTTTTAGACTTCTTGTGGGTGAAAATTAAACTGAGTATTTTAAAGAGATGTTGTTTCAGAATGTCTTTAATCATCCTTCTGTCACAAACCAAACTTGCGTTGCAGTTGTTTGCAGGTGCAATTTTCACAAATGACTAAAAAAAATATATCATAAAAAAGCAGTAGTGGTCCTAGTTAAACAACTCGAGCGGTGGAGCAGTCACTCATTAGTCCTTCTTGGTATTCGCCCCATTAAATGAAGTGACGCATGACAGACATTTTTTCAAGAGAAGGAATACCGCACACTTCCCCATTTCTTGATTTATTGGTGCTGTTACCAGGAAGAAATCTGGAAGGAATATTCACTGCATCTACATTTCGGTGGGGGAGTGTAAATTTGCATGGTTAACCGAACAGATTTTTGGCTGGGGCTCAAGAGGAAAACAAAAACACATATCAGAAGTGTCCACAGACAGACGGACGAGTAAACAGTCATCAGCGCTTAATGCAAAGCGACAGGACAACTCATTCAGACACAGTGTAACCTGAGTTTATGTCAGGGAAGATAAAGAAACACCCTGAATCAGTGTGTGTCAGCATGTACGTGTCTGTGCATCATTGAACTGAAATTAGACGACTACTTTGTTTTGTTGTATTTTACTATCTTGTTCCTTCAGCTGTTAAAAATTTCCACAAATGAATCAATCAGAGCAACACTAGAATAATATTTCCGTTTTTCTTGGAGAAGAAAATGACCAAGCATTGATCGTATTCGCAGCATCCGAGTCAAGTTAGCGAAGTATTTCTTTTATATTTATTCATTTGATATCTGTTAGCTATTTTGCCTGGTGAATTTTAGGAGAGAAGTATCAATAAATTGAAACTAAAATAAGAATGCCAGTTTTCTCTCCTCTCTAGGAGCAGAAGTGCAAGCTTTGAGCAGTAAATTTTTCCTCTCCTGTGGGATATGAAGCTAAGCCTGTTTATTCTAGTGACTGAATAGGTTACAGTTAGAGCTGCGCAGTATATTGTTTCAGTATTGTTTTTGTAATGTCAGGTAAGTCATGTTAACGCCTTCGGAGGCTGGGAATGAGGTAGGACTGGGAGGAAAACATCAAAAAGTGAGATTTGGTTGCAAAACCAAAAGGAATATTAGGTGTATATGGAAATTTTTTGGCTGCAAATGGAGCCATGTCGACCAAAAACAGGTACTTTATTGATAGTGCCATTGTGAAAAGTGAATCAAATGGGTAAATGACTAAATAAATCTCCAGCCAAAATCGCCTCAGAAGAGTCAACATTAGGGGTGGGTACCGGTCCAGGTGAACTGGTTCGGACGGTAAAAATTATATCGGTCCGGTCCGAAAAAAAACGAAATGTTGGTGAACCGGTTTTTTGGACAGGAACAGAAATCCATACTTGTTACTGATACACACAAGGAGGCCTGCCAGGAAAACTTCTCAACTTCTTTTCTTTGCT
>JAPSES010000104.1:15713582-15724979 GCA_029822895.1 Maxillicosta whitleyi | reverse complement strand
AATTTACTTCAAACTTGGCATATATATATATATATATATATATATATATATAATATTGATCTACTGACATCAGCACATGCATGACATCAGCTGGATTGATGCCAAAATAAGCTACGATACATGTGAGGGGCGGGTATTGTGCCTGGCACTGCTTCATTGTCAGTTTCTTGCCCTGAATTCTGGGCAGATGCTAATGTTACATGCAGAATTGTGAATAGTGAACTGTCAACTTCATTAACTTCATTCTAAAAAATAAGAATATGCATAAAATCTGAGAAGATCTGAGTTTAGTGAGATTATTTAGATTTGAATATTTGAGATGAATTATATCACTGGTAAAATTAATACTACATTATACTATATTAAACACTGCAGTGTAAAACATCCTTTAAAATGCAGGCATTGGACTATAGTATAGGCCTATATAAACAGGAGAAATATTTTTCACTTTTTACTATATACATTTCAATTATTTATCTTTTTTACTTTTCCACCTTGAGTATGACTAATACATATCAAACAGTTGAGAAGTAAGACTCGACTGGTCATTACAATCCAAAAACAGTGTTTGTTATGCAACCCTTGTTGAGCCAATAAACTGTATAATTTTTAATGTAGGAGGTGATTATATTTGACTTTGACAAGTTTTTGTAACCTGGATTAATCAGCCTACTTCCACTGATGGGTCTCCAGTCATCACATAATTTACCACACAATCACACTCTCAAAAAGGACGTTAAAAACATGCGTTGTTTTATTTTTTGATTTTCATGGCGTGGCATCGTAGGGAAATAATTGACCCGTGTTATGAAGCTGTAAATCCTTTAATATCCAATTTATAATGGATTGGTATGCATTTCATTTTACTCCTAACACAAATGTGATGCATACGGTGTCGCATAAATTATTTCATTTGAATGCCAGAAATTGAGCAGTTTAAATAATACTTTGTTGTATATGTTCTGCTTGAGGTGTCTTACAAAGAGAGGTTTAAATAATACATCACACAGATTCAATCTAACCAGCAGACTGAGTTATTAACATTCAGGTAAGACTTGAATATCATCTTGTGCATAAAAGTTAAGTTTTCTCAGTAGCGGGAAGAGTATTCAGGATGATATAGTAGACATAAAAATCTGGAAACACGGCACATTAATAATTCCTTTTTATGTATATTAGATGTGATTTAGACATTAAAAGAAAGTGGCAACAGACTGGGTGATTTTCTTATGGTCTGAGTTGGACGGCAAAGTTATCAGTTTAACTGGTTGGTTAGCTGGATATTCAATTTGTGAACCCAAATGAGGGGCATCTGATAATATTACCCTAATACTATCACAGGATTCTATTTTAGGAAACTGTATCCATCCCCAGAAATTATTAACTTCAAGCAATAGTTTAGATGCAAAGAGCTCTGAGGTGAAACGTGATCCATCCTGCACATTAAAACATGTTCATAAACTCTATATGACTCCACTGAATTAAACACAGAATTTATGTTAATATTCGATACAAATAAAGGCATTTTATAGGTGAAAACGGCTCAACAAACCACTTCCTGTTTCAAACTCTTTGTCAGATGCTGACGGTGCATTAACCATTTGGGAATACTCTGAATCATTGGATTTGTATAAAATATGTCTCCAGGGACATGTGCAGCCCACCTGCCCTTCAGCAAATCTGCCATACCTTCTTCATTTTCTGACAAGGAACTGAAGCTGTTATATTGTGCTATTAAGACTGGCAGCCATTCTGCCTCACTGCTGTCTCACAAAACCACGGCCATGAGTGGTTAATTTGCCAGTTGTCAGTTTTTATCCAAAGTAACATTTAAAAAAACAAGTTACCCAATAAGATAATGAAGTAGGTACTGAGACAGTACTGTGGCATGAAATATCGGTTTGTCATTACCACACAGCCGGTCAGCGCCCTTGTTATATCACCTGTAGACTGGTTACTTGTCACATTCTGAAACATACCGAGGCAATCAGATAGCAAATAGGTTGGACTTAAATACAGCAGGGATTCGGCTCAAAAGGTAATGTTTCAGACTGTGGAAGAGTTGGGTTCAATTCCTGGTCAAAGCAGCATTTTTTTTTTTCTCCTGCAGATTTTCAATCGGAGGGGGGGCATGGAGCCAAGGGTGCTAGTAGGTAAATCCGACATTAATATAAATCAGCCACTGGGACAACGATCAAAGTACAGAATTTGGAGTACGGCACTCAATACACTGAACTGACACAGAACTGAGAAGTAGCACGGCACACTGCTACATCTAACATGTAGCTCCACCCCCTTCTGCACAAAGCATATACCCCATAAAACAATAACATAGAGTATTTAGAACAATAATTCCTATTCTATACAATGTACTATCACTAATTTGTCATTTCTTCCATAAATTGTCACAGTACTGTGGTAGCAAAATGCACATAATACACTTCAGTAAAAGATAAGATATGTCGTCATTAGTCCTACATGGGCAAATTCCAGGTTTACAGCCGCAAAGTACAAAAGTACACAAGAGCAACATATCACCACAGTACTGTGGCAACAACAGGCTAATGAGCTCATGGAACAGTTTCCCAGAGTATAAATACCAACATTTGATTGGTCTGTGGCAGTAGCCATTGCCATAAGATAAATGGTAGAATAGCTGTTTTTGTCAGTGAGGTCTGGTGGGTTTGAAGAACACTCTGTTTACTGTCTAAAAACCAAAAAACTACCAGTGAAAAATATCCAGACAAACTCTGAACTAGGGGTCACCAACCCTGGTCCTCGAGAGCTACTATCCTGCATGTTTTGGATGTTTCCCCTTCCAGCACACCTGATGGTCTTTATCAGGCTTCTGCAGAGCTGGATGATAGGTTTATCATTTCAATCAGGTGTGTTGGAAGAGGGACACATCTAAAACATGCAGGATAGTAGCTATCAAGGACCAGGGTTACTGACCCCCGCTCTAAACCAGAGGTTACGCTTGACATTTTTATTGTCTGCCATGCTAAAGGACAGGGTCGTAAAAATGCCGACATAGGGGTCTACAACAGGTGAACTAACGGGGGGTCATTTGGAAGATAACTGTTACAGAGTCCTGTACAGGTCCACTTTTCAAACCCACTTGTACCCATGTACATTAGCCCCCCAACCCGACCTGTGGTTAAATACATGGTCTACAGAGTAACTCACTTTTAAGGGCTTTAGTTTTAGCTAAAACACACACCATCAGTGCTGCTCAGTGGCCTCTGTGGCTGGTTGTGAAGCCCACTTCAAAATTAAACAAACCAGGTGTGGCTCAAACATGGTTCCATCCATAAATCATCTTTTATTTTTTTACTTCCTTGTCTGCTGCCTGGTCGCATTTTGTTTAATTTTACCTGTTCTCATATCACCAAAAATCTTTTTTTTTT
The DNA here is from genome assembly GCA_029822895.1 of Maxillicosta whitleyi. NCBI lineage: Eukaryota > Metazoa > Chordata > Actinopteri > Perciformes > Neosebastidae > Maxillicosta > Maxillicosta whitleyi. The sequence goes on along the minus strand of JAPSES010000104.1, from coordinate 15,721,572 downwards.
TGCCTGTCCCTGCATGTTTTTCAGGTTACCTGTCGGTCATTCAACCTGGTACATGACTCTGTGGAAGGGTTAGACCGATTCAGGTTTTTCATGGCCAATAATGATTTTTTTCACCATCACCCTTAATCGGCCAGCCGATGGATGGGTCTATCCTTACTCTGCGGTATTGCATTGTCTGAACGGCAGCAGTATTGACAGGTAAGATAGTGTTATGTACTGTCTGGTGCCTTGTTAACAGACAGACAGACCACTGATCCTGCACCAGGTTCTATTCATAGTGTTGTGTGAACACGTCTTTAGTAGATTAACCTCAGTATTTCAATCTGTCAAAATGGACCACCTTCAGAAATATCTGTCATCTTTTACAAAAATCTGAAAAGTGATGAAATATTTTCGGCTAATGTGACCTCAGTGTCTTGACATTCTCTGACCTGGGGATGATCCTGTTCAACACCTATCTCACACATTCATGTCTCATCTTCTCAGGATCTTGCTAACTTTTTAGCACGTTTCTGGAGGTATTTTGTTCCCAGTGGAGGTGAAGTTACACCTTAAGCCAGGGGTGTCCAATCCTGGTCCTCGAGGGCCAGTATCCTGCATGTTATAGATGTTTCCCTCTTCCAACACACCTGATTCAAATGATGACTATCATCAAACTCTACAGAAGCCTGATAACAACCGTAAGGTCTGCTGGAAGAGGGAAACAAATGCAGGAAACCGGCCCTCGAGGACCAGGATTGGACACCCCTGGGTTAAGCAGTAATGATGACATAGGCTAAGAGGGGAAAGATATGGTGCAGTTTGTTTATAAAACAGGAATAGAGCATGAATCTGCTATTATTCCAGGATAAATACTTGTGCAATATTACATCACAGACCAGGAGGAGTCACTCCACCCTGCACTGCCTAAAACTTTTAGCAGACTTTCATCTCTCTTGGGATCGTTTCAACAGCCAGTGGCATAAGAAGCAAGCAAAGCTGCAATCATTCTTGTGCTATGTGGGTGCTAAAGGCATAGCTGTGGTGACAGGGACAATATTTTCATTTTGCACAAGAGAAAGACATATTCAACACCTCCAAAAAATTATCTGGTTTCTATAACAGGATTCACAAAATGCAGCCCACGATTCATTCACATAGACAACAGAGCAGCCACCATGGAGGTATAGTGAGACAAAGGTTGTAGCTGTAGCGTTTTGTTTTTTTTGTTTTTTTGTCAATACACTGAGGGGTGTACAGCTACCTATACATCCACCACTATTAGTCACTCAGGTAGACACAGAATTATTAGAACCAGGATAGTTTTTGAGCTCTACATAAAGACTGTCTAACTGAGCTCACAATTGGACAATCGTTATGTTTATCACAGCGGAAGAAGAAAGATGTACATCAATACAATGTGCAGAGGGTGTGTTTTTATCTGTATTTGTTGTCTGCTCCACATCTGAATGCATCATACTGGGAAAGATCTCAATCAAGCAGGAAAATAATGTATAATACAGTAGTGTATAGTGTTATTGCTAGCTCTGTGTACCTAATGTGCATAATGGTATCTGATCATAACACAAACTAAATATAGACAGTATTGGACTGGGCTGGTTTGCATTATGTAAAATACAGATATACATGGTCAACATTTTGCACCATGTCAGGATTTGTACACTAATATTCTTCTGTAGAAATGCTGTGTTTACATGCACAGTGGTATTCCAGTAAGGAGATGTTGATCACATTCAGAATTTGTGGTTTACATGACGTAAGAGAATTCTAGATACACACAGTCATCCTGAAAAGTATTCATACCCCTGTCATTTTTTTGCAATTTGTTTGTTAAAATAAATTAGTTTTGTCAACTTTGTTTATCATATTGTGATAACAACATATTAGATTTGAAGAAATACTTTATTTCAGGAGTATTTTCTTCCTGGATTTCCAAAAACTGCCATGTTCTAAGCTATTCATGCGGAAATCCACTAATAAAATACTCTGGAAATACAGTCACGGAAAAATAATTAGACCACCCCTTGTTTTCTCCAATTTCATGTTCATTTTAATGGCTGGTACAACTAAAAGTACATTTGTTTGGACAAATATGATAGCAACAACAAAAATAGCTCATAAGAGTTTAATTTCAGAGCTGATATCTATCCATTTTACATGGTTCCTTGATAAAAAAAAAAACAAAATCACTTCAGTTCTAACATCAATATCTGTGTCATTGTACTGACAAAAACAGCTTTTAGATATTCCATGTTTTCTTTTATGTCTGTTTTAGTCACATGATTCACACAGGAGTTAGTACTTGACTGCATAACCATTGTTTTTGTTGATGTTTGGTGGTCTGATATTTTTTTCTGTGACTGTAAAGTACTTTTCAAGTATCATTTGTTGTTATCCCCTCACTTGTGTATCACAACTTTCCGAAAGTCATTCATTTGATTAAAAAAAAAAAAAAAAATCACAAAAAATGTCACAGGTATGAATCATTTTGAGGACAACTGCCCATCCCTGTTTACATGATAAGTACTACTATCCCAATTTTGCTGCAACAAGTGCCAAAGCATCCCAAAAAAAAAACACTACCCTTTTAACTGTTAAAGTCATTGGAGGCAACTTGTCCAAAAATATCTTCAACATCCACAGTAGAGAGTGGGCTGTAAAGTCAGAACATGAAAGGCTGTTCCCCAAGGAGAAAGATGCTACATAAAATTAAAAAAAAAAAAAAAAAAAAAAAAAAAAAAAGAAGAAGAAGCCGGTGTAAAGGTTGCAAATTAAGGAATGCTCTCAAGTCAGAGGAGACAATAACATAACTTGTACGAATGAATAGAAAAGTCCTGCAGTGCTGTGTGAAAGTTTTGGATGCACTTAAAATCATGAATTTCAAGGAAACGCCACCAAATATTAACACAATATGTTAACACCTCTGTGAGAACAAAACACTAATTAAAAAAAGATGAAATTAAATATTTCGTCTACTACTATTCTGAAATGGAATTGAGTTTAAATACATTTCAGCAAAAGTCTGAACATCATTATGAAAAACATCCTGGTTTACAATACATTTCCATCAAATTCCACAAACCTGAAAAGAGCTAAGAAAACAAGTCCCACAAAAGCCACTTGTTGTGCGTGTGTGTATGTGAGCACAACAGTCCGCAAACATACCCTTAATGTGACCCTTAACATGCGAGTGTTAACCTAGTACTGTTGATGTAAAATACTTCTCCTGGTAAGCAAACAATGCTAACGGCTTTAAGAAGTGTATAAGGACCAGTTTAGGCAGCGGTAGGTGTACCATTTCTCGACCACCGCAGCAAAAGGAGGCAAACGCTGCTGTGACCTACACACAGCAGCTCCCTGAGCAGCAATATCCCAGGGCCGCCCCTCGGGACTGCACGGCACAGACAGGTAATAAGCTGCAATCTTACTGTGAATCCTGTAGTAGAAGCGAGACAGAGATAGATGGTACAGTAGAAATACATTTCACAAACACACAAAAACACTCAGGAAAACTCATACACACAACACACAGAACAGCAGACGCACACAAGCACTTGAAGCTGTTCTGTGAGGATGTATGGCTGTGCCCGGCCTAATTGGAACATTCATTATAGTTACACTGAATTACAGCATTGTCCCTGATTCTATTGATCCCTGAAATGTCTTTGTGTGTGTGTGTGTGTGTGTGTGTGTGTGTACACCGAGATGTTTGTGACACATTTTTATGGCCAAACCTCAAACGCTAAACAGATACTTCTCCTCGCTTTGATCTGGCTCTTGACTTTGACCTTTCGGAGTGCTTTCAATCAGGTCCTTGCATTCCCCACTGACTGACAGACGCAGACACTTATCAGCGTCTTTCTGTCTGACGAAGCAACACACACAATGACTGTGCACACGTGCACACGCATGGTGACAGGTCCTGTCTACAGTTGACAGGGTTTTATATCAGAAAAGACATCAAGCCGCCCCTCACCCATCTTCCTTCCCCCACATGACCCTACTACGACCATTCCATGATGAGAGATGGAACAATCTGTTCTGTGACAGCTTCAGTCATACACACACACACACACACACACACACCCTTAAGGCAGACTCATTGTCTGAACACAAAATGATAGTGTGAGAATCCATTTAACGTTTGTTTACATGTGTGTAAGGGTGTGCACGCACCATAAGAAACATGCCTGCCTGACTGTGTGTATGTGTGTGTGTGTGTTTGTGAGTGTGTGTGGTACCTCTTAACTGAGGCTTTGTAAAACTCTTGTTCATCATAACTGTGATGTTTTAGCCCCAAGGCTTTAGCAGCATAAAGCAATTTCCCACTCGTTACACCAGGCGTATATTAACCTCCAGAAACCGTCAAACACACAAACACTAGCTCAGAAGCGCACACACACGCACACACTGTTCTCTTGTCATTTATCTGTCATGTCGAGTATAGCAAGAACTATTCTCTTGAGTAGGTTATTTATAATTTGGTTGTGAAACTTTATTATCAGCCAGCCATTCTACAGAGTAAGATCTGTCTGTCGGTGTGGGAGTCTGTGTCTGAGCAGCTAGTGAATACAAAGTCGGACCGACTCCAGAGGTAGTCTGACGCACTATCAACACACCTGTCTCTGCTGTCAGAGGCTATGCTGCTTCACTGACTGTCCCTCTGTTCTACACCACCCATTCATCCTTCTTATAAAATCAATATTTGCTATTGTAAGTCCAGAATAAAAGACTGCATTCCAGTTGGACAAATGTAGCTCAAATTTGTCAAGCTAACATTTCTGCAAACTTAATGAAAACACAGACCACAGTGACAGGTGCCATAAAAAAAAAAGAGCTTGTAGACTTTGGCACAATCCCAATTCACCATTTGACTGTCCCATTTTGCACGTCGAAGGGCTAAGGGGGTGGGCTGTTTGACCCTCAAAATGGAGATGATTCATAAACAGAGCGGTATGACAAATCTCCCTTAATTTTGTTGGAATCAACAGCAAGATAGAGGTAAACACAACAAAAAAGTGCAGCTGTGTGACGAAAGAAACACACAAATGTACAGATTTTCTTTGTAACCAATATAATCATTTGATCAACCCTTTAATGCCGTTTCAATGTGCTATAGACCACATTTTTGTGGTTTGCAGTTGAAGTAGCAGCAAAAAGATGTCCAAAGACGTAACAGGTCTCAAAGGGTTTTCTCATTTCATAGGGGAATGTTTCTACCCCTACCCCTTGAAACAGAGTTGAAAGGGGTAGTGCCAAGTGCAAAGGCCAAAAGATAGGGGTACAGGGGAGGAACAAGGGGTGAAATGGGATGGGGCCTTTCTCTTCTGAAGCCTTAAGTTTGGCATTCGCGTTGTTGTCATATTGGTTTTTGGAGCCAGAAGTAACTGCATTTGGACGAGAGGGTGAAGGAAGAGCGATACTGCTAATGTTATCCACTGATTTACCTGAAACACTGACCACACTGCCAACGCTTATCGTATTTTCCAGATCATAAGCCGCTACTTTTTCCCATATTTCGAATCCTGCGGTCTATAATACGACTAATCTATATATTTTTAATGGGCTAACAGCCTCCAGCCTCCTTAGGAAGAAGCGCAAAAACTAGACTAACAGGTGGAAGAGGTGATGTGCCAAGGAAGAGTTTCAAGCTTAACTCATTCACACACCTTCATCATGGGAAAACAAAGTGCATATAATGCAGCTTTTAAGTTAAAAGCAATTGATCTGGCTGTCTGAGAAGGAAATAAAAATATTTCTGTTTTTTTTTTTTTTTTTTAACCAGCCATTTTACTGCTGTGTTGCTGCTGTGTTACTGGATTATGTTGTGGATTATATTCAGGTGTGCTTTATAGTCCAGAAAATACAGTAAGTTAAATGCCACCAGGATATTTTCAGCTCTGTATTTAATGTTAACAGACCTACATGTGCTTGGTAAAAGTTATGTCAACTTCACATCAGGTATAAACACTGTAGTGAGCGTTAGATGGATGAATGTTTTTTGATTTATTATCTGCTGGTTTTCCACAGGTTTGCACAAAGGACTGAAACACTATGAGAGTATTCTTCTTTCTTTTGTTGAGATATGTAAACTCTTCTTTTAGGACTACATCCAAACCCACATCTGTTAGCCCAAATCTTTGATAAAGCAAAGCTGCCAGACAGACAGCACCTAAACGCTGTGAAAACTGAGGGAAAACGATGCATTTCAATCAGAGAGTGGCACAAACTTAATGGTGCAAACAGCTCACTGCACAACACACCTAACAACTGGTTAATAATGACCCAGCAATCTGGAGCCCTCCTGTACCCCCCAGTCAACAAAGAACATGACTGGACATTATTTCTGATGATGCAACACAACTGCAGACAATCACCATAAATTTGTAAAATAATAACAATTACCTCAAAGTATTATAATATGGAGATTGTGGAGCATGTGTGACATAACCTGATAACTGATAGAATATCCTACAATCAGATATTCAGCTTGGGTTGGAAGGTGTTGAAATAAATCAGTGTTTTTGCAGCGGGGGCGGGGGAAATCTTCTGGGGTGTTTAGAATGAGAAAGGTGAGGGGGGGGCTCAGGCACAAATGGGGGGTGTTAGTCACTGTTGTACATTATAACCCCCCCAGAGCCCATGTCCGACGTATAACAGAGGCTCATACTAATTCACATACTCCCCCCCCCCCCATCATAAATTTGCGTTCTAGGGGTGCCAGGTGACTAATGGTGGAGGGGGATTTATCTACTGAGCTATATCACCCACAAGCAGGTCCATCATAGTTGCAAATTTGCGTGTGTGTGTGTGTGTGGGGGGGGGGGGTTGAAAAACACTGAGCTAAATTATAGCATTTAACACATGAGAAAAGCAACACATTTATGTCGTTCTTATCCCTGGAAACTGATGTTTACTGGATCAGTATAAAGGCATAACTGCAAAACAGTGTTCATAAGTCGTGTTGTTGTTGTTGTTATGGATGAATTTTGTCGTTCTGTTGTTGCACTGATTGAATAAGCTCTGAGAAATCGTACATTATGCTGAATTTATCTCGACAGGTAAATTTGAAGAAACTGCTGAGCTGGAAGTAACAGCAAACAGAATCAACAGCAAATTAGCATGAGACCAGATTAGAAAAGCAAGACATCCTACTAAATTATGATAAAATATACTTATAAAAAGTGAGAGGGCAAATTAGAAATAATGGTCTGTCTTTAATATGCAGTAATGTCTGTTTCAAACAAAGACCCAGTTCTGTCATCAGGTGGAGGATGTACGTCTCACTATATAAGGATGTTGATGTAAGGATTGGTGAAATTTGATTGTGTAATAAATAGTAGTGTGTATGTAGAAATGGGTGATGTACTGAATTTGATTAAGTGGAGTGAAAAATACCCAAATTCAACCCAAATGTAATGCATCCTCGTGCACTGGCAACAGAAGTTCTGTGTAGTTACAACACGGTACGCTGCAGGAATTACATTTTTTTTTTTAGGTTAATCCATGTAGCAGGTACCATTGTCCCTGTTCCAACAACAAAAGTAAATGTGACTTTCCATTGGTTTTTAAATTCTGGTTGGAAATGAGCTCTGCTGAGAACTTTACAATTCCTACACATTTGGTGAGCAAAATAATCCTCACATATGAAAAAATGAAAATTTAAGGGTTAACTCAATCGTTAAATGCTTGCAGTTTGATTTCACATACTATACATACTATAAAAATCATCTCTTTTCATGACTTCATCTAGTAAATTAAAGATAAAAAAAAAAATGTCTTTGTAAAGACAGATAAAATCTTCAAAATTCATGACAGGTATTGCGTGTTTTATGTTGAAGAAAACGTAAAAAATATAGACCGTGTTTGTTAAACCCATGGGTAGCTCCCATGTGGGTATTAATAGTTCATTCTCTAAGTTTGTTTAGTATGATATTTAATTATAAAATCCACAAGTGTGTGGATTTAGTACAGAACAAGTTTTATGTGA
>JAPSES010000104.1:15683915-15695642 GCA_029822895.1 Maxillicosta whitleyi | reverse complement strand
CACCCAAACTACAAAACACTCACAGAATGAGCTCCAGCAGTGTGCGAAAAATGCTGCTATTGAAACTCAGGAGAGATGTAAAATATATGAGACAGGCTGTGATGGGTGGAGGCTGGAATTTAGAGGGGAGGGGAGAGGGAGGGGTGGAGGCATCAAGTATGAAATAAGGGAAGGAGGTGGAGAAAGTGCTTTGCTGTCACTGAAGCAAATGTAAATACCCTGGACACCAATCATGCCGTAAGTTACTACCTCTGAGAAACAACACACAGAACAAACAACACTGTGTACGAGTGTGTATGAGCACCCAGAGTACGAAGGAGTGCATTAGAATCTCTCTGCTTGTGTGTGTATGTATTGCTATAATGTAGTGCTTATCTCAGTGGATTATGCTGACTTGCAGCTATTAAGAACTTAAACACATTCAAACCAGCGGGGAGCTATTTCTACTACTCAATACACCGTCTATCACCCTATTGTCTGTTTGTCTGGCTGCGTATGAGAGTGTGTGTGTGCAAAGCTATCAAATATGTGAGCTGCGGTGGGGGGGGGGTGTTGCAGATAGTAGAATAGAATGGAGGACGGATGTAGAGGATGTATGTGGTGATAAGGAGTTGTGGGGACAATAAAAAGTGATAGGGAGAAATGAGTGAGTCCGTCACTCATTGTTGACGGCAGCCTTCTATCGGAAAAGATGTAATGAGATTTAATGTGACGTGACATGATGTTTGAGATGTTCCTCGTCACCGGAACAGACAGGACGTTACACTGATCGCTATGTCAACGCCGCTCAGACAGACAGATAGACAGACAGACACATGGCATGGACGCGTGTTTGCCCATCTATCTGTCACTGTCTATTTGTTTGGACGCGTTTTGACGATCCCTCGCCTCCGAAAGGGGATTATCAAAGAGACTTGGAATACCAGAAGAGTCATCTCCCCTTGAGACGAACGAGGAACAGTGTTGGGTTTGTTCAAGGGGGGAGGGTGGTGGTGGTGGTGGTGGGGACTTGAGGAAGAGTGGCAGGCCTCCAGCAATGTTTACCCTACTCAGAGAAAGATCCAGTGTCCTTACTGCACAGATTTATGATCACACAAGTCATCACTCACGCTGCATTGTAGAAGTGTGTCGAAATGAAATGTGTTTTAGCGAAATATATGCATACCTAGCGTGTGTGTATGTGAATGCTATAAAGTGTAACATTTCCACATTAAAATAACTAAAAATAAGAATCTGTTTGTTGCATATTTTTATTTGTGGGATTGCATACCATGATTTTATTCAATGTATCATTTAGTTCCCAGTCAATGTCTTGCATCTGGATACTTAAGCAACATTTTAGTTTGCATTATACCATGAGTATATAACATTACAGAAAGTCCTTCAATCAGACAGTACAATAATCAAAGACTGATTATTCGGTAATTATATCAGTGTTTACTTGATGCAATTTTAAACTTTATTCTCTTCTCTTTTCTTTCTTGTCTGCTAAAACTGAAGGACATATGAATTAATGACGTTAATTAGGAACTAAATCTGAATAAAACTTTAATATATCATCTGTAAACACAATTTCTTCCTCAGTAACCTTAGATAAAGTTTCCAATGTGATCGTCCTTAAGATACCGACAATCAACACCTCATTTTACTTTAATTTAGCCTGAAACCTGTTTTTGACAGAAATTTAACACCATTAACATGATATCTCTTAATGTTCTGTGTGGATTTTCTGTATAAACAGTTAGATTTTTAACCATATAAATTCTTTAAAACCAAACTGTTAACACGTTACATTCTGATCATTTGAAGTGTGTTGGGGAGTTCATTATTTTTCCTCACACTGGGTTGGGACAAAAATCTTTCGACTGGGTTGATGCTGTGACCAGATGACGAAGTTTTTGACCGTGCTCACACTTGAAGCATCTTCCATCATATAGCCTTCCACACATAATCTATATCAAGGTTTTTTGTTTCACTTATAATCCACCTATTGGGAAATAACAACTGCCCCTTGCAGTGAAGACTCCTATAGTGTAACGTCATTGATATACAGACAGCTCTGCCTTCAGGCCATACTTCTTATCTTTCTCTTGAAAACACGGTGCTTACTCTGGTCTAGCTCTGGTTGCTTGGTCCAAATCCCACAAAAACAATCTGCTTGTTAGTGACAGGAACCAAGACCCCGTTTTCCGTTGACGACTTCCCAATTGTCTAATCTATCGGAACCATATGCCTCATCAATTCCTGGATGATGAAAAACACTGACATGGACATCTTGTGCCTACAATATTTAGCAGAAAGTAAGAAACACTCTAAAGCGTCTCATGAACAAAGACGACAGCAGGGCTACTTCTGTTCTGTAAAAAGGTCATTTCAAGAGAGGTTGAAAACACCAATAATGTGAAGTGCAGGAAGGAATGTCACACATCTGATTTTTTTTTTTTTTACCTTTCTTCCCACAAAGAAAATTAATGGGGAATCAATAAGGCAATCAATGAACAAATGAAAGACAAGATGAATTAACAATGGCATTGCTGTCAGTAAAAACCTATCAACGTTTTCGCTTGCTGCTTGTGCTTGCATAATGAATTTATTTTTAGGAGTTATGAGCTTTATATTTTAGTTAAATATAGCTTGGAAACACAAATGCATCATAGATCTTGATTTGGAAAGGACTAAACTCAAGTTCCATCCTTTAGTCGCTTTATAACTTGTGCATAAAAATGTACCTAATGGAAAAAGTATTTTCTCGTTTTTCAAGCAAAAGTGTTTGCTCTGGCAAGAGGTGGTTTTTCGGGCATAGTGAAATTGGTATATCATGCAAAACTGCATTGGAAAGACCTATTTCTACAACTAGAGTCACCTAAATAAAAAGAAGCAAAAAAAAAAGAATGTTGATGAACGTTACAAGTAAAGAAGAGGAGTTTTAAAAGAAACATAGCATAGTATGTGTGTAGACACAAAGAAAGAGAATAATTTTTTATTCAGTACAGGATAGAGGGGTAATATATATTAATAATAATTAACTGTAAACACGACATTTATGTTTGATGCCATGTTCTTATGACATTCACAATAATAAATAAACAAATCATTGCATTTGTCATTTAATGGAAAAACCGACATCCCGCACTTCTGTTTTTTTTTTTTTGTTAATTTAGTAAATATCAGTAAAGTTTTGTGCACTTCTTGACTGAGTTCTACATGTCTATAAAGAACATGCACGTGTCCAGGAAGTAAAAGGCAGAAAGTCAGACAAAGGGAAGAGGTTGCACATCACTGAAAGGTCTCATATGCATATGCATGCTAATATCAAGTTGGTAAAAGGAGTCTGGGGTTTGATGGATGAGAAAGGCAGCACGATCAGTTTTGAGGCTGATTGGGAGAATAAAACACAGTGACAAAAAATTGACACATATTCAGACACACAACTCTTAAGAACCAGTTCTAGGAGTATGAACATAGTACCTTCTACTTCTCAGAGGCTGCTTCATGATGTAATGATATAGGATAGAGAGTGAAAAGTGCCAGATGATAGGTCTGAGGAAGAGAAGTGCCAGTAAAAGAGTGAAGTGGGACTGGGTGCATTGAGACTTTTCTCTGGTAAAAGCACTCTGGAGCGTTTGAGAGTGAGCTAAGAGTGGGTTTGCATGCAGGTAGATTAGTGTGTGTGTTTGTGTGTTGTCACTGCTTTACACTATGAATCATTGAAGTTAGAGACCATTACTCAAATGGAGCAGAGAGCAGGAAGTGCTAAAATGACCACTCGCACCATCCTGGTCTTCACCCATCCGAAAGGACAGATGTTAAATCATTAAGGTTAAAGAGAATGTTTCAACTGTCTCAATGTGCTAAGATGTTTCAGCTCTTCTGCTTTTTTAATCTACATTTAACAAGAGTTCTTTGTATAAAACCTCCCCTTTGAATTCTTCCATGACAGGTGTAAAACACCTTTCTAAAGCTTCTATTTTGGTTTTGACAAGAACTTCACCTTTCCATTTGGCAGAGCTGGAAAAACAAGCAGGAAAATAGATGAATAGAAATAAAGTTGAGGTGAAACTGAAACGGGTCTGAAGAGAAATACTTAGAAGATGAAAGATGATGAAGAAGATGAAAATGAGCCCACTTTTTTCACAAGAAAGCTTGAAAGTCTGTGATCTAATCAAAAGGCAAAGTTGAGATGTTTCATTTGGGAGTAAATAAGAGACCAGATATTAGTAAAGTAGAAAAGCACTGAGGGTGATCCTCAGCAGAAGTCAGGACGTTCTGTGGTTGAGAAGTCTACAAGAAGGAAACAATCAGAGAAGTTGAAAAGAGCATCAGTGGTTTGTTTCACTCAGCACAGAAACATCAGACATCATTCACCCACAGTTTTGTATCCGGTGAATGATAAGTCCATTTGGGCATATTTAACATAGAACGAGAAAGTATTTTGCAATTGATGTTGGCCGGTCAACTGGAAATACTGACTTTGAGGAGAAGGTCATTGACATCTACCTTTTATGAAAATACAGTTTTGTATGTTGACCCCAAGCTTCCATAGATGGATCAAAAATCACTCTTACAATAGAATTTCATTGGAACCTTTGATTCTACATACAGAAAAAAAAACAAAAAAAACATTTTTTACGAACATAACATGAAATCATTTTTTCCATCCATCCATCCATCCATCCATTTTCTGCCGCTTATCCGGGGCCAGGTCACAGGGGCAGCTTCCTAAGCAGGGAGTCCCAGACTTCCCTCTCCCCAGCCACTTCGTCCAGCTCCTCCGGCGGGATCCCGAGGCGTTCCCAGGCCAGCCGAGAGACATAGTCTCTCCGGTGTGTCCTGGGTCTTCCCCGGGCCTTCTGCCGGTGGGATGTGCCCTGAACACCTCACCAGGGAGGCGTCCAGGGGGCATCCTGACCAGATGCCCAAGCCACCTCATCTGGCTCCTCTCAACGTGAAGGAGCAGCGGTTCTACTCTGAGCCCCTCCCGGATGACCGAGCTTCTCACCCTATCTCTAAGGGAGAGCCCAGACACCCTGCAGAGAAAGCTCATTTCAGCCGCTTGTATTCGCGATCTCATTCTTTTGGTCACTACCCAAAGCTCATGACCATAGGTGAGGGTAGGAATTAGATCGACCGGTATACAGAGAGCTTCGCCTTTTGGCTCAGCTCCCTCTTCCCGATGACGGGATTTATTTTTCATGGACCAAAATATTTTACAAATGATTATTTTTAAAATGACAAAAGTGGCATAAAAACACATTGATTCAAACACGGGTCATTTATGATCCACTTATATAAAACTGTGTAGGATCCAGACGCTGGTGCATCTAAGGGTTAAATACATACATAGCACCACATCTATTATTAACACAAGTGATGAAAACACCTGTTTATGATCCAGTAAAACTGTGAAGTTTGGATAATGAATGTCCTTTTCCTCAGGCTTCAGCTGTTCTTAGGATAGTCTACACAATGGCAGCATTATCAAATTACATGTCCTCATAAATATGGACAAAAGCATGGAAAAAAGCATGGTGATTATATTTTTCTTCAATATCTCGCAGTCCTGCTCCCAGACAGACAACCAGAAAACATTATGCCAAAGGCCATGGCTGTCGATGTAAAGAATAGTCCACAAAGCCACCCTGTATCACAAAAAAGGCTTTTTCTATTCGCTTCTTCTCAATCCATAAGTTTTTGTCCTCTGTTTTTTGGGTCAAGTTTTGTGTGTATGTGTGTGTCCATGCACACGTGTTGTTTCTGTGCAACAGTGCAAGTGTGAGATGGAAAAAACAGTAAACAAATGCAGATTGAACGTTTTTTTCCATATAATTTGGGGAGACAAAGACTCTTATTGTGCTCCATTATCATTTTGACTTCAGACCTCGATCTTTTAGCAGAAACACTTAAACGTGCATGCACTCATGCACACAAACACACACAATGTTAAACAAACCAAAAAAAGAAGCCAAAAATACATCTTTTAAGGTTTCACTTCTGAAAAACAGGATTGGATGCAGTGGGATAAAAACATTAGCATATACTTAAAACACAATACATACACAGACTACAAAAAAAATAAAATATACTGTTGTGTTGCACTCTACCCTGAGATCAACATCAGAAGTGAGGGAATACAAAAACACACACACTGCAACCTATCACAAAAGAAAGACAACAAATGAGTCTAACTATGACCCTGTTATCTGCTTTGTTTTCGGCTCTTCGTACCGCCACAATCACATTCGAAATCCCTGAACAGGGTAAAGTCCTCCCACATTTAGGAACACACACGCAGACTGTGATAAAGCTTTCAACAGCACCGCAACAGCAACAACGACAACGGCCGAGGTGTAACGTCGAGGTGGGTTCTTGTTTAGATCAGACTCATGTGAAATGACAGAGAAGTGAGAGAAACAAAGAAAGAAGGAGGCAGAAGTACCCGCCATGACCTGGAGGTCAGCGTCACAGCTCTGCCATTTGACCGACCATTTAACCCCTTATAAATTACCTGCTCTGCGTGTGTGTGTCTGAGCATAGGTGTGTGTGACAGTGATCTATTTGCTCTGTGATGAATCCATCTTGCGCACGTGACCCACAGATTAAATCACCTCCACACTGAAACTGATTAGAGTTTCCCGGCAAAGATGACAGCAAGTACACAAAAACACTCACATACAGTAACAGCACACACACACACACGCAAGACAAACGTCATCTCTGGTATCAACAAAGGTCAGGTATTGGTCATTGACCTCTGAACTCGACCATCAGTTACACGGACAAGGTGATGATTTACCCGCTGTGTGTATGTGTTTGTGTGTGCGAGTGTGAGTATGTGTGTCTGCTGACTCCAGGTCTGTGTTAGTGTAGCCCCCTCCGTTCCCTCGCTCATAAATTACCTGTCAACTGCAGAACAGATCGAAGCACAGAGAAAGAAGGTGGCAGAGACAGAAAAGAGGAGCTTTTATGCCTCTTTTAAAGAAGTTACAAAGCCTTAACTGTGACAACAGCATCTGAACGTATTCTTAATTAAAAACACATGCTGCAATGCGAGTGAGTGATTAATTAGCGCGCTACAGGTAAACATCAAATAAGGTGCCTGTCAGTACAGACACACCCAGATACACACACAAAAAAAAGAGAGAAAAATGAGATGCACTAAGAGAAAACATGTGCGGAAAGATGAATAAATATGAAATCGCAGAGCACCAACATTTCAGCAGAACTGTAGCAGCAAAGAAAAGAATAATAAGGGCCGGTGAAATAATACAACAGAATGGCGGCTGTTTAAGAGACAAAGGTAGGAGCTGTATGGACAGCATTCTGAGTCTGCTCGATTCACTGAAAAGAAACTGAGAGAAAACAGACAGAAGCAGAGTAGGAGGATAGCGCACAAGGAGGGAAGAGGATTAGTGTGTCTGACAGCTAAAAGAAGGGAGACAAAACCCAAAGTCACTGTATTACAGCCTCAATAACAGCACAGATTATCACCAATACAGTATAATGCAGCAACACAGCTCACACCCGTGAACATGCATCATTCAGATGACATGAGATGTGAACGTGTTTGCTCGTATAAACTCCTTAGAACAGAGTCCAGACACAACAGGAGGTTATCTCAGTGTCCTCAGTCTGTTTGGTCTGGGTGATGGGAGGCGGCTGCAGAGACGACATAAAGTCTGCTGCAGTAAAAGCTGGTGACAGGTCTTGTTTAAGTATCAACACACTAATATATTAATGTCTTAAAAGTGTTCATTAAAGAGTACAGAAGGAAGGAAAATCCATCATGTTCCAACGCTTTTGATGCTTCACACAGACTAAAGTTCATCTGATATTCCATCTTGTACTCCTATCTAAGAGTTCTTGTATACACTGAATTTGTTAGTGTGTGTTAGTGAGTGTTTCTTACTTAATTACCTAGACTGATCTGAATTTGTCACAGCCCTCCAATTTCATTTATGGCATAGTAACACATCACAGAAACTCCTGCAGGTTAAAATGACATCAAACTTTTAGTGCAAAACACTCTGACGAATAACTATAAACAGGCTTATATGCACCCACAACTACCTTTAATTTGAAAAAAATAAATAAATAACAACAAACAGTGTGATGTTCTTTTTCAAATACAGTAATACACTGATATTTAGCCCACTGAGATTTAGTCAACTTAGAAGAACAGTCCTACCCTGTTGTGTTTGAAGCGTGGAACCCAACTGTGCAATATTAGTGTTTGAGAAAACTCACAGAATTCTATTTCTATACAGCTGTACTCTCTCATACAATCACTCCAATCTTTCTTGAATGAGAACTTTACATCATACATGTTCTGCACATATTCATATTGTGCCAACTTATAACATTTTGCTAATGTGAACACTATTAGTAACGTACAATTTTCAGATGGTATGTAGTAATAATTTTCGTCTCATCAAGTTCTACAGAAAAACCTTAAATTTACATTGGCTGATTTCTCTCTCACTCTTAACCTGAAGTTATTTTTGTTATTTATTTAGGTTTTAATGTAGATGTTTAGGATTCATATAGGGCTGCACAATTTTGGTAAAAAAAAAAAAAAAAATCCTGACTTTTTCATCTAAAAACTTGATTTTTAATTTCAATTTGTGTGTAAAATGCTAAAAGACAACAGAAGTCAGCATGTTGTTTTTATGTGCAGCCTGCGATGCAAGGCACTGCTCTCTACCACAGACCTGTGATGGTAGAGCGGAATCCCTGAAAATTCCATAATGGCCCACAGAAATGATACCAAACTAAGTCAGTGACAAGCATCAGTCAGCCACATAATATGCGTGATCCCCATGCAGTTATATGTAAATTGGGGGATCCTTATGTGGAGGACACCGATTCAGGAAACGCTGGAGGGATTATATCTCTGGGCTGGCCTGGGAACACCTCAGGATTCCCCCGGAGCTGGTGGGGCTGGGGAGAGGGCTGTCAGACCTGGAGAGGAAGAAGACGGTACAGTACAGATCTGTGTGGGATAACGCAAAATGAGTGATCCCCGTGCCGTTATATTTGAACTGGGGGATGCGTTCATGGACCATGGCTTACATTGGTATCAGTACTGTGGGCTCATCACGGAAGTTTCAGCGATTCCCAGATTCAGTTAGGAGGAGGAGTCTAGGGTAGCCTGGAGGCGTGTGGCCCGGAGACACAAGAAAGATGACATCGATTTGATGATTACACTTTTTAAAAAATTGTCCTAATCAAAAAATCCAATTTCCAATTTAAAATCAATTAATCGCGCAGCCCTAAGTTAGTTATATTTGGAATTGTAAGCATTAATTAAAAGACTGCCATTCTATACATCAGTGTTTCTCAACCTTTTTTCAGGCGAGGCACCCTTTAAATTCATGAAAAATCTGAAGGCACCCCAAACTTTTTCTTTCTATTTTAATGTAGGTTAACATTGTCACACACGTTTCAGAGGATCAACAAGTACAATGCACATGTAACAAACCACACACACACACACACACACACAGAGGCAGGCCACCCACGTCTCCTCAAGAGCGCTCAGATTTGAATGAAGTGTCTGAAAGTTTGACATAGATTTAACATCAAAAGTTTAATTGACGAATTCATATGTCCGTTTGATTTTCCACCATTCGAGTTGTTGTTGCCCACAACACGCTAGCATTATGCTATCATTTTGCACCGGAAATGTGACGTCAGAACCCATGAGTGCTGTATCTGGTCTTCCTTGTAAAAAAAATCTGTGTCTTAGCTGCTATGGTAACTCTGATACCAAACCCGCTCAAAGTAACAATTTTGTAGATGTCACGACTCACGTTCCAAAGTTGCAGGTTTATTTCAGATAGGCTTCGTCGGGCCTGAATTTACTTAACTTAATGCTATATGAAAGATTCCACTGCCTTAGTATTTTAGTATTAATTTAGACAATTATTTATTATATTACATTATTTATTTATTAATTATGCTTATTTTGCGTACTGTCAGATGAGAAACACTGCTATACATTACCAGTTGGAAGAGGCACATGGGAATTATTGTCCTCAACTGAATCTGGAGTCCCAAATTCTCCAAAAACTGCCCAAAGTGTCAAGTGTGAAAGGGGCTGGCAACACATATTGAGACTGAAGTTGGTAGAACTGTCACAAAAACTGCAAACTAGCGGTTACAAAAAACCTCCAGTGAATGAACCACGAATGATGTCTCAACCACCCATCCATCCCTAACAGCACCAGAGTGATCGGTAAACCGGCTGCAGTGTTACCTGTGGAAAGCATATTATTACAGTCTATAACACTAGTAGACCTATGTGCTGGAACAGTGTGATTTATGAAGCTGTTATTACTGCCCAGTTGAGCTGCTAATGTTTCTTAATGAGCCATAGCCTCCAACTCAGCACAAAGGACTAAGTAATATAGAAGACTAGAGACAGCGCACATTATGTCAATGTAGAGAAACAAAGAATAAGTGATTGACATCAGTCATCAGCTGGGCCCATGACATTAACATGTTAAAAACAGCCTCATGCAGATCAAAAAGGGACTTGCATGTTGAGAAACTCCTTCCAGCAGAGATGAGCAGGTTTTACACTGATCACGGTGTATTTTCATAATGGTGTGTTCTTGATTTTTTCGGTAACCAAGTGTTTTGTGATATGAATGCACATCATCGCGCATCATTCTATGGTCTCCATGACTCACAGCATGTTAAATTTAATCAGTTTTGTTTTCTCTGCTGTTACTTATAAATAGCTTCATGTCTGAGGCAAAGCTCCCCGAATAAAGTCTCTTTCAAGAAAACAGATAAGGCATCCACACAAATAATTTGTATAAATTTTTTCTCTACTTTGGGCCTGTCATCCATACATAAACTGAATTTTAGGCCAATAAAACAGCTTTTTTCCACAGTTGAGATTTTTTACAAACTGCTGTTTATGTGTATCTGTGTAGGCATGGATATCAGAAACAACGTCCCCGACTGACACCCCGTTTAACAACTACAGTGGGCTGGGTTTGTGTGTGTATTGCCGACAGTAGATTAGAGTCAGCATAGACCCATTTTGGTTTCATGTCTTCATTAACATAACTATCTATTATATGTTATTATCTGTTATTTCTATCAAAATTATTTATAAAAACAAACAATAGGCTAACTATTCAAAATACAGGTAATGTCATATCAGGGACATTGATTATGTCATGAGGACTTTAACATAGAACAGACAACATGGGCAAAAAGTAGTGCTTTGAGGGAGGAGGGAGGAGGAGGAGAAGAGAGGAGACTTTGCAACACAAATCAAAGTAATAATGGAAAGTGAGGAGTTTGAGTAACATGACCATTGTTAACACCGGCCTGTCCTTGGGACAACACATGGACTCGGTGTACACAAAGGCACCAGAGCATTTCCACCTGCAGATCCTTTCATATCAACAAAGACATTTTACAATCACTCACTGAATCCATCCTCACCTAGAACCTGGTTCAACTTCCTCACCATCAAACACAAAACAAAATTACCCCTAGGGATGGGAATAAATAAGAATTCAATGATTGTGATTCCATTATCGATTTTGCTTATCGATC
Source organism: Maxillicosta whitleyi (assembly GCA_029822895.1). Classification (NCBI taxonomy): domain Eukaryota; kingdom Metazoa; phylum Chordata; class Actinopteri; order Perciformes; family Neosebastidae; genus Maxillicosta; species Maxillicosta whitleyi. The sequence continues at coordinate 15,684,068 of JAPSES010000104.1, read as the reverse complement.
CAATTCCTTATCAATTCTCATTTAGTGAGGGAATAAAATACTACAAACGGGTATGTTTGCATTATTGGTCTTTTATATTTCCATCTGTGCAAAGAAAATATGAATATACAGTATGTACGAATAATAAGAACAGATGACGCTGGGCCTTTTTTT
>JAPSES010000104.1:15645427-15658615 GCA_029822895.1 Maxillicosta whitleyi | reverse complement strand
CGGGGCTGCTGCCCCGTCTGCCCCATTGGATAACGCGTCCGTCTTTATATAGAGAGTACTGCTGCGGAAATAAAATAGATTTTCAAAATTTCCGTATTCCCATGGAAAAAAATAAATAAATAAAAATAAAATAAATTTCCTACCTAACCATGTCTAGAACTGTCAACAAATCGGAAATCAACATTTATTTTTTTAAGGCCCTATGAGAAAAGAAGCAAGTACGTCCACATTCCTTTTTTGGAATGAGTGGATTATTCTTTTCACTTTAGACTTCTTCCTGTTGATTTGAAACAGTTTGAAACAGGCATTTTTTCATTGATATTCATTAATTTATTTATTCATTCATTCATCTTGTGAACCCACTTGGGTCACTTGAAGCCTATCCCAGCTACTTAAGGGCAAAGGCGGGGTACACCCTGGACATGTCATCATTGATATGTTGTTCTGTATTACTTTTTTTTTTTACTTTTCATGGATCATCACAGGTTTCTCCATCGACCAATTCTGAATCTGCTGCTGTGGTCCTGCCCCTCTCCTGCCTCCATCAACATCACTCCTTTATGCATATAGTTATGATAGAGTCTTTCATACATGTAATTATATAAACACCAGCTGTGCACAAATTGCATCCATGCCATCCATGACGATGGGTATACTAGGTTATGTTTTTGTCACCATTTATCACTGTTGCAGGATCACACAAAAAAACACAGCACTATTTCATGGCATTTGGTGGACGGGCAGAGCAAGAACAAACATAGCAAATGTTGAGGCAGATCCAGAAAGGAGGAACCTCATGTTTGGTTTGGGTTTGGTTGAATTATGCCACTTTTCCACTACACGGTACCGGCTCGGCTCTACTCGACACGTTACTCCGACACAGCATTTTACTTCCATGTCGTCTGCTCAGAGTCGCCGAAAACTTGTTCGTTGCATATTTTCACATCCGCCACCAAAGACTGAATCTACGTGACCGTCTAGGGTGTAGTTTTGTTCTGTCATCATGTGGATTAATGTGTCGCTATTCACTGTCCACTTCCTCATCTGATTTTTGTAATGGGTCACAGAGAAAACTGTCTGACTAATCAGTGTCTGTGGTGTCGTGACGTCATGTCTTGGTGTCAGTCCCAACATTTTGGAACCTTGACTGAGGCAGTACTAAAAAACTAGTATCGGGTCCCAGATTCCAGGTCCTTTTTTGTAATGGAAAAGTCAAAGAACTGTGTAGAGTCGAGAAGAGTAGAACCGGTACCATGCAGTGGAAAAGCACCATTAGTGGACTGTGGGACCATGGCAGATGGCTGCCTTCTCTTATGTAGTCCATCACCTGCAATCTTTGGTATTTCACCAGGCTGCAGAACAGACAGTGTCACATCACAAACACAACTCACTCTTTTATCTCTGGTTCTCCTTGGCCCTTTTGCTTTCACAATAGCCAGAGGTCTTATTAAATTAGTAGAAAAACATCCCACCTCATGACTAACTGTTAATAAGGTTCTTGTTTTGAAATTCCAATAATAAATTATACTTGTTTATTACTTCTATGAGATGCCCTCAGGTAAACGCCATAAAACCCTATTGTTATAATTCCATGTATTTTGTAAGTACTTGTCATTAAAGTGTGTTGGATGTAATATGAAGGGTTTTCCAGATTAGTTGAAGGATGCCCATCTTTTTCACCAGTCCTGAGTGTTTTCATTTGTTTCATATGTATTTCATCAAAGTAGCCTTAAAATGTTTATACAAACTGCTTCTTCTGTGGTCTCTCTTTGGTCGTAGCATGAAACATATCTATAAGAAACAAGATTTATACAAGGTGTGTCTGAATATCTTTCTTTCTGTCTAAATCTGCCTCTACCTAGATTCTGATGTCTTAAAGAGACAAACATTGAGACCAGACATTGTTTTCCTCAGATTTGGATGTGTCACTGCAAAACCATTTTGAAAATTTAAGATAAGATTTTTTATACGAAACTCCTCTCCCCCACATTCTTCATACTCACATACACAGTGGATCAATATAACCTCCCCCCTCGATCTTACATAATGAACACAAAGGCCTAAACAGCAAAACAGTCTCTGTTCCACCTGTGTGGCCTGAAGCAATGGATGGTTAAGTCCCTTATGAGAGACAAGGAAGGAAGTGAGGATTCAACACTGAAACAACAAGCAACAATACATAAAGAGCATTAACAAAAAATGAAGACAAAAAAGCAGTAAGACAGAGGAAGTCCTGAGAGTGCCCCAAATGGCTCATATTTCAAAGCTCTGAAGGATGTTGTTGAGGAAAACTCTTATAAAATGCATATTTTCACAAAGATTGGAAACCATTTCGACTGGGCAAAAGCATGCATATACACTTCAGGCATAAACAAAGCTATTGGCAATTATATTTGTGCCTTACTGTCACAGTTTTTACTAACTGTACAAAGATATATAACCAGGGGACTGAATCAACACCCAGCAAGTGATGAATGCATGTATGTTTTCATATATGGATGGGTAATTTGGGTTCAGGTGGTTGGTAAATGCCCTTGTACCTACCTAGCTAATTCCTTCACATCCACCAGACCACATCCAACCAATTTAAGGCTTATGACTATGGTTTGTAGTTGTGTCAAATTCCAGTTTTTCTAGTGTGGCTTGGTATAGGAGATGAAACTCTGCATTTATTCCAATGGACTGGACCAACATTTACCATTATGACAGGATGTGTCAAATTAAAAATGGTTGTGCATCACAAGCCTGATGACAATACCATCACAGCACTAAATCCAATGTGTTTTGCATCAGTAATAAGCCATCTGTATTTACTTTCTTTCAGCTTTTTCCCTTCGTGGGTCACTACAGCGAAACAGATTCACATATTGATTTGGCACAGGTTTTTATGTCGGATGCCCTTCCTGACACAACCCTCTGTATTTATCCGGGCTTTGGACCAGCACAATGAGACTTGCACCCCCTTGTGGCTACATATATGTCTCGAACCAGCCATCTTCCGCATGAAAGCCAGTGGCGTAAACCACTAAGCTACCCAGTCGCTATAGTAAGCCACTTATATTATTATCATTATATATTTTACTGTTATAAACAAAATACCAGAGCCTTTAGTGCCCAATGAACTGATGGAAAGGCCAGGAGCAGGATCACATTAGAGCTGAAGTAGGGGAAGAGGCACAGAGCAGATGTTTCCTACAAAGTATTTAAGTTTTTGGGGTTGCCATGAGGATAGATGTGGTGATTTTAGTCTCAAAGAAAGTTCAACCAGATTGCGATGAGTAAAAAAACAACCAGAAATAACAAAGAACAACCAGTGAGAGGAGACAAGCTGAAAACATAGATGAGAAAACATGTCAACACTGCAAAGTGTCTTGATTAAACTGATCAAGTTCCTGTTGTAGCCTGACATAGCCAGACATTTCTCCACTCTTTAATAGACCTATCCTATGATTTGCTCTGCTTCTTGTCATCATTCATTTTTACCATCAGCCCTCACCACAGGATGTTGTTATCAGTGTGTCGTCCGTCCATCTGTCTGTCTGTACGTGCAAAACTTTGGCATGGAGCAGTGGTTCACCACCATGGGGGACACTCTCCAGTCACAAATTTTGGAGGGCATTATCGACACGTCCTCCACATACAAGTCCATTATGTTACTTGTTGAAACCCCCCATCCCACACATTTTTTTGCATATTTGGGGGGGGTGCCAGTAGACTAATGATGCTGATAGTGGGGCTTGGTACAAAAAAGGTTGAAAAACCCTGGTGTTGACTGAAGGCCCCAGGGTTTTCAAGTTCGGGCACATCATGTTTATTTATTGGTTACATAGTTTACAGGTGCACTACTGCCACCGAGTGGTCTGTAGTCATGACATCCTCATTCATTTAGCGTCATGTCTTCTATCAGGAGTGTCTGTTGAAATGAAGTATGACAGTTAGCGGTAAAATTCGATATACCAGTTTAGTCCATTATTTAGCTTCACATTAAACCAGTCTGAAACCTTTTACACTGGCCCAACCCTAATGGTTAAGGTTACATTTAACTTTAATGCCTGCATTGTGCTCTCGCACCAAGTGAAATTGTCGTTCAATGAAATGTGTAGATGTTAAAGGGCTAATGCCCTGTGTCAACTGTTACCCACAACTCTGCTGATGCATGATGTAATATATGCATGTAGAATAGTAGAATAGAAATTAACTAGCTAGATCAGCCCTATAGTCACTGACCTAGCTATATGGGTCAGTATCAGTCTGATGGTGTATCCCTACCCCACAGGCATACACCATGAATGTGCTTCAAGAGACCATTAAAAGCTCCAGTGGACTGAGTTGCCAGCTTAAGACACAAAGTTTTTGACAGTTGAATTGTGTGGAGTTCCTGCTACAGTGAATAGTAATTCACCGATAGTAAGTCACTGGTGCTGGTTTTTACTGAAAGTTCAAAATAAAAGTTGTAAATATGATGTTAAACTCACTATAAAGTGATACTAAGGTTGAGCGTTGCAGACTGGCAACCTGAAGTGATTTAAAGTCAAACAATTTACAATGCATAAGGACAAGGTTTTGGCCAGTACATTTTTTCAGTTTGCCTGGCATTTTAGGTCATGACCATGGCCAAAATAACCTCTTATTGATGCCAAAACCAAATTAATCACTAGCTAAAAAAAAGTCAACCGCTTTAATCTGTATCTTTGCAGTGCAAATAATAAAAATGGAGTAAATGCACCTGCTGCACTTTCCCTTGCACACACACCACTTCCCTAACACACACAGGTGATTATTTTCCATTAGAACACTCTGGGCTGCTTCTCTATAGCTGTCGTCTGCTGTGAGACGAAAACACTTAAGAGTGATAGAGGGATAGCATCAATGTGACACACAGGCACAACACACACATATGAACATGAACACACACCTGCCACAAACTCATACTGTATGTAGTGGTGCAGCCCTGTCAGACTAAAATCTCCTTCACACAGAGACAGGCAAGCACACACACACACGCACGCACACATGCACACTGTCCCTCTCAAACACACAGAAACACAGTGTCAGGCAGCTGTGGAAGTGTGGTGATTTGTTCCTCCTGACAGACAGGAAATAAGGGAGTCAACCAGGGACCTCACTTCCTCTTAGACCTGACTAACCTGACATCTATCACACATACTCCCACACAGACCCACACACAAAATCCATCAGACTTTACATCTGTCCTAAAGCCTCCCAAATGCCAAATGCTTCAATGTGAGATTTAATCTGTTGTCTATAGGGAACAAGGATGTTATTACAAAAATGAAGAGTGGGGAAAAAAACATTCTTGGCTGAAATAAACATTAAACCAGCAAACACATAATACCTTCATCTTTATTGTGTGTTTGCAAATATGAGCAATTATAGTGGGAAATGTCTGTAGTTTTTATCTTTCTCAATTGGTTTCATTTGGAAGACATACATGATTCTTAGGTGCAGTATTAAAAACGTTTTGGGCACCACCTAAAACAAATGAAGCATAAAACCTGAGTAAATGACTTTTCCCAGATCTAATGGCTGCAGTTGGCCACCTACAGACTTTTTAGTTAGTGCTGTTTTATTAGCTGGTCTAGTTTATTTAAATTCAGAAATAGATATGATAATAATGTTCAAACATTGTGTGAAATTGTACTTTTTAAAAATGACAAATGTCAAATTTTCTCAGAACGATCCTTTACTCACAAACCTAGGACTGGTCAGTACAACAAATTAAATCCATGTATCTCAGACAAGCTTTCTGACAATCTGGATAACCTTCTTACAACCCGTTTGTGTCTTGTAATATATGCATTTCTCCAAACTTCTATAGCATATAGTTTTACTTAAGAAAGGATCATGCTTTGTCTTCTGTTCTTGTATTCAAATAAAATTCAATAAAATAGATCAAATCTGTAAATATGATGTAACATTGAAAAAACTGAAATACATTTTTTTTTCCCCTCCATATCGCACAGCTCTATATAGACACAAATCTTTCATAAACTCAAATAAAATTCTGGAATATTTGGAGCACACATGGAGCATTTTCATAACCTCTCATAACCCTGCAGTTGTCTCATAGATGGTTGTTCATCTGAATACAAAAATTACAAATGCAAAAAAAGACATGCTTCTAGTATTGTGATATTTTGTTGAGTTTGTTTTCTAAGTTTTTTTTTTCTCACAATAAATATTCTAAACTTTTTTTTTTTTTTTTAAAACATTCAAAATAAGAATTTTTAAAATAGCAAACCTGCCTCCACAAAAACTAAACTTCAACTGAAATCAGAAAAGTCAATAAGAAATAAAAAAACAAAACTATTACAACCTTGATTTCAAAAACACCTACTAATCTTGTATTTGGAACTTACAATTCGCAAAAGCCAAACAGTAATATTCTTAGATAATAAACTCAATGAAGGTTGAAAAAACAAAAATGTTATAAATTAATAAACTTTCGACAAAAATTAAGAGAGCTGGTGTGGTGCGGAGGAGTTCTCCTTGTTGATTTCAAGTTTAATAGCCTACTTCTCCAGTGTACCTGTCACTCATTCAGATATGCAGAGGCTTTTTTTCTAAATATCTGGAAGACAATGAACAAAATGAAATCAGAGAAATTGGATTTAGTGTGTTAGTGACATGGAGAAGTCATGGTAAGATAATGCAGCGTGAATGATGCTAATCAGTCAGACATAGCTCCTAATTTACCCTCTCCTCATTACAACGTGGTTAGGCAAATTTCACGTCTGCTTTAACTGACACTGATGAAAGAGAGGAAGGACTGTGAATGTGTGTATATGACTGAGTGCACATGTGTAAAACTGCAAAGGAGTCTATGGGATTTGGACTTTCACATATCCTTCAGTCCCGGTCCACAGCTCACCACCAAAATGTCCTATCAGTGACCTCAATTCACTTAAGCATGCCCACTGGTCTAATCAGGACTGAGCTCTGACTAAACTGAACAAATGACATTTGTCATATCAAACCTAATCACTCTGATAGATCTAATGCAAGTGGGTCAGTGTGGTGATGGAAGTCTGCATTTGGTTATCTAATGCTGACAACAGAAAAAGAAATTCTGCAGAGAAATATATCTTTATTGCCCTAAAATTGTGACCTGAAATAGATTTTTTTTTAGACTTAAGAGAAGTGCACTGGTTTAGCAGCCGGGATGCCAGAACCACATTTTAATGTAATTACCTTGGGCAAGGTTAGCAATAATGACAACCACTCTGGATACTTACAGGACATTATCATTATCCACATTAGCCACTGGGACAAAATCCTTCACATATTACAAAGCTAATGTCTATATCAGTGCCATTTTGCCAATTGGAGGTCGACTCATAGTGGATTTTTAAAGGCTGATAAAATAACAATATTGTGGAGCAGGGAAAAACCGATAGCCAATTAATTAGCCACCGCATACACTCAACCACAAAAAAACTGACACTATTAGAGACAAACATTTTTTAACTATTAGAATAAATGCTTAAATCGTGCATTTTTCATTGTTTTGGCATCCTTTTCAAGAGAGGAGCTTTTTGCACGTTTCAATGAATAATCAGAAGCTTTCAAAACATGAAAAGGAACCAAACAAATATTTCGATGAGCAATCTAAACTGACGGCACAATTTCAATTTATAAAAAAATAGTATCTCAGACTGCTCCTTGAGAACCACTAGCCCCTTTTACACCATCCAGGAAAAAAGGTGAGATGGTGATCCCACATTTTTTCCACCAATGACTGATTTCCACAGTCGAGACAAAGGAGTAACAGAGGTGAGACAAGCTGGACTTTTACACAGCGGAACTGCATTCTTGAATTAGAGGGGCAGTGATGCAGTGCAAAAATATATTGTGCGTCAGAAATACCCTGAGAATAACACCGCTAACCTCTCCAGAGTCGGCCTATCTTTCACCGTTCCACAAATGTTAGTAATATGTCATCAAACCATCATACTTCGGTTGCCAAACAAGAGGTATTCTTTTTCTGGAATCATGATTGCACCTTGATCATGGCTTTGTTACTACCTGCAGAAGTATTCAAGAGCCATGACAGAGGTGGGACCATATTATCCCACCATTTCATAACCACAGTAATTCCCAGAAAAAAGGCAAAATATTCCCGTAACAGAAGTGCTGTGTAAAGGGGGGTACTGAAATACATAACGACAAAAACATGCAGCTTCATTCCAATCACCATGATTACTTTAAATCTTTTACTTTTAATTTAATGCATTAATAATGCCACAGTAACAACTACATGCTTGTAATTTACACATTATAAAGTTCTTTTAAATTACACTCATTTTCATTGAAGTCTAATTTACCTGATATGACCTTGTTAGTGTGATCCTCAACTTGTGATTCACTAATGTTTGCATGTTAGTTATGTATAATTTATAGGCTAAGCACCCACCTCAGTTTCAAAACAATGAGTGTGCTGCGTGGTTGTGTTCTACTCAGTGAAGAGTATGGAGTCGTCTTCAGCGTTTGACAAATATTGGCAAAATAACTGATGATAAAACACATTAAGAATTGCATTGACTGCACAAACAGAGGACATCCAATGTCGGAAAACACTGGTGGCAACAACTCTGTGTTCGCACACTGAGCATTAAAGAGTTCACTGGAAGCAATACATTTTTCATATACACCACACACACATTCATGTGTTGATGAATGAACAAATGAATGAGGTCTCTTTATGTACATTCAGGTGTCAGCTCTAAGGAACACTGCAGGCACTTTGTCACAGCCTCAGCCTCATAATGTCATTGTACACGAACGTGTCCTACAACACATCGGCCAATTATGCAAAATAATGTCAGGTGCCCTAAATCATGTTTTAAAAATATGATACAATGAAACTTGCTAAAATAGATCTTAAGTTCTGAAATATATGCAAGTATTTACAGACAAAATCACAGAGGAACTTTGATTGTCCTTTACAGTAATTCACTACATGTTAGTAATAAGGTAGGCAAACCTATTACAATACACAATCATTAAGTTTCAGTGTATAAGACGGAATACTGGCATTTAAATGTGTCAAAGGCTGCAAATTGTGATTTCCACTAATGCCAATTCCCTCTAACTCTGAACATTTTCATGTCACAAAATACTTACAGTTTTTGGGGTAATCTTTAATTTGATTTTTTTTTTTAAATAAATAAATAAAAATCATCAGCTAACAAGGCAGGTTCACAAACCAGAGGGCAAGTTATGAATAAAGACAAGAAAGTGAGGAGGTGAGCAGATGAGAGGAAGAAGAAGGAGGGAGGAAGAAGAGGAGAGAGACAGTAAAATGCTGCCGTCACTTAAACTCTAAAATGAAAGATCGATGAGCTTATTTAAATGTGCTCCCAGAGACGAGAGTTGGCTCATATAAAGCCTCGCATTTATGAGGAGGGGTGTGGGCATCGATTGACTGCGAGAAATAGGGGGGAGGGGGGATGGAGGGGAAGAGGGAAGGAAGGCAGGGAGAGATCAGGAGGATCAACCTTGGCTCATGAATTTCATCCTTTTCCTCCTAAAATAAAACGTCCCAATAAATGCTGGGGATAGAAGGGTCGGAACCTGGAAAATCTACCGCCTTCGATTGGCCGCCTGGCACAGCTTATCAAATCAATAACCCCTCCCCCTCTTACCCCACCACCACACGCGGCTGCCGCCATCCCAGTCCCATATCTGTTCCACTAATTTTCAATTCACCTTCTAACCCAAGCACACATGGATATACAAACACACAAACCTTGCCAGTACACATACAGCAGCCAGCCAGCCCACCCCCTGAGCCAAGACAGCTGGAGGGGGGATGGGGAGGTGGGGGGTGATAACTTGGGTGCTAGTGCTGAGACCTTGACATTAGACGGAGGACAGAAGGAGCTGACTCTGCAGCCACACCATCTCTCTGTCTCCTACCTTCTCACCAACACTTCAGGGAAAGGGGAGTGTGTGATGAGAAGAAAAAAAAACGAAGGAGGAGAGTAAGTTCTGACACAGAGGTGTTGTCATACCATCATCATTGATTGAACTGCAGCTACAGCCTTCTGAGTGACAAGCATAGCACACCGCATTCTCTCTCTAACACTCCATCTGCTCTCCTCCCTCCTTTGCAACTTCCCCTCTCTCCCATGTTGAGCTGCGTATCACTCAGTCACCAGTTGGACCGACTAGTGGAGTGGTTTTCCAAACTCAAACTGACCCAAATGCGGTGCCATTAAGATCAGATACAGGCACGTGCATGTATACTTCAACTAAACTGGCTAAAGCAAACACTTTAAACAAGTATGTTTTAGGAGTTTTACTAATCAGGTTTCTCCTGCATGGAAAAATACCCCAGCATGTGCACTGAGGTCTGAGGGCCAACCCCAGCTCATGGTGCCTAAGACAAGACTTAAGGTGTTCACACTGCGGACCTGAGTCCAAATCCAAGCGCGTTTGACCCCAAAGTCAGCTTTATTTTATGAATGTGAAGGCAAACATTTCATTTTCTAGTAACGTATCCGAATCTGGCTGAGAAGTCCTGGGTACAGACTGCGTGGACTCCAGCATGGTACATGGTGAATGCGATCCATGCCTAAGACAGGAAATGACATAATCACCACTCCAACAACGAAAGTGACATAATTACGATGAAACCAAAGACTCCTGAAAAAAGCCTCAGCACGGGCTCACCTTACCGACCGAACCACTCGGTGATTTGAAGGACAATGAAGGCTGCTCGTCCTCACTCTGCGTCAAACAATCTAACATAGAAAAGTATTGGCACCATTGCAGACAAATAAACAGAACAGTTGCTCTGTTGATGACATAAGGGTTTGTCTTCTGACTTCCAAGTTTGTTGGATAGCTATAGTATTCCTTCCACACCACCGCCTACTCTTTCGGGCTTGTAACACCCACTCATACTTGGACATGGGCTGTGGTACGTACTTGTGAACGCAACATCTGCTGGAACGTTGTGATCGTGTTTATGTATGGTATGGACCCAGGTGTGCAGTGTGAAAGTCTCCTTAAAACCAGCAAGGACAGGGCTTTCTCTGGAATGCTCTGCCCCCCCTCTTTAAGACCCACTTTTATTCTATGGCTTTTAACTCAGCATGAGTTGTGTGGTCCTCTTTAGTTCATTTCATTATGTTTTACTATTTGATTTTATTGTTTTATTTATAACACTGTTTTTGTTTTATGTACTTATTTATTGTTTTTAGTGTATTTTTTTTATTTGCTTGATTGTTTTTACGATTCCATGTCCAACACTTTGGAAACGTTCTTGTTTAAATGTGCTATATAAATAAAATAGATTGGATTGATTGAGAAACCTGATTGGTCACCTCCGTCAAAGTTTGTACCACTTCCATCTTACTAGTGATAAATTCATGAAACACACTATTTTCTACCAAGCAGGGCACTTGGTAAATATTTGTAACTGTAGGAGGAACATTGTGTGAATATGGTGGCCCTTCTATTTACTACAAAAAATATATTATTTTAGTGGTATCGGAAGCAGGATTTTAAAATTCTTCTTGGGTGCCAAAGGGTTTACAACACTGATCCCATTTTTATCTTCAAGACCTCAAACAAATGTGGCTGTCTATCTAAAAATCCAAGCTTAGAGATAATCAGTAAACCTGTGATCACTCACTCAAAGACATCTTTGCTTGATACAGTACCAGGAAAACTGATTACCAACTGATAAGATCATCATTTTCTTCAATCCTATAATTATTAGAGCTCCATAAACATGTTGCTGTGAAGCACTTGAAGTAGCTGAAGGAATGTTACACTTGATGATGATAATAATACCATTTCGCGCCTACTGCCTCTCCACCACCAAACATTCACACACCAGTGGGTGTGGCACGGAGAGTGAAGTGTCTTGCCCTAGGACACAATAGACTGATTAGGGAAGAGCGGGATTCACACCACCAACCTTTGGTTACTCGATGACTCACTCTACCAACTGAACCACGATCACAATGACCACCTCTGCCTTGTTTTGAGTCAGGATACAACAGAGCCACTAATATGACATTTCTTTAGGTAAAACCATACCACATCTGCATATTGAAGCATCTGCAAAAAAAGAACTGACAGAACACTTTTTAGAAAAGCTATTTTAGATAAAGACGCCAATCAGAGTTTTGTAGACAGCCTGTTTTTTCCAGTCAAAGCAAATAAGCAGATTTAGCACAGTTTGAAGCCCTCAGTTAACATAATATCAACAAATAAAAATGTATAAACACTGCGTATTGACTGGAGAATACAGTAATTAGAACTCCACTGCTGCATGTTGTGATTGTGAGCAAAGCCCATCTTTCCTATTGAACTAATATTCATTTTAAAACAGCCCAGCACCAGTTTATTATGGTATTTTACACAGAGCAGTGAATCATGGGTAGTATTTCACCCACTTGCTAAATAAGTTTATGTCTGTCAACAGTGACACATCACTGTCTATCAGAACTATAGGTATTCAGATCGTCCTGTTTACCCTGCAGGAGTTTGTGCAATGTATTTTTTCTGTAATATTAGACAGAATATGAGTGTAAATCACAACAGTAATACGCTGCCTGCAGATGCTTTACCAGCACGATGGTGTAAAAAGCAACATTATAGATATTTCATGTTATTATGTGAAGTGTAAAAATAACTTGAGTCCATTACGAGTCAGCACACAATAGGCTATCCTGTCAGTTACTGAATTTGGATTTGAATTTCCCTGAGGTGATGGATAAAGTTCATCTCATCTGACAAATATTGTGTTCAGTCAGTGCCATGAAAGTACTGAAGTTTGGTACCCGGCCATACGCAGAATTAGCGTCATACATCAACATTGATCGAATTGCAGTCGTAGCTCTTTGAGTGACAGGCATAGTGCACCGCATTCTCCAACACCCAGACACATCCCCCACCCAGGCACACTCCCACCCAGCCCCACTCTACTGACCCCACTCCCTGTCACTCCCCCCTTCTCATACCTATTTTCTCCACTTCATCTATACACTCCCTCTTCACTCCTCCTGTTCCTGTACTTCTTCCTTCACACTCACACTTTCCTATACTTCCACAGCTTCTCCATGCAACTGCAAATAGCACACATACCCCCCTACCTCTGACCCTCACATACACGAACAGACATTCCTAAGACCCGCCCCCCCCGCCTCCGCCC
>JAPSES010000104.1:15620725-15631348 GCA_029822895.1 Maxillicosta whitleyi | reverse complement strand
AGGGACACCGGAAAAGCCAGTTGTTCAACCACAGACCCTCTTCTAGCTTACAGAAAACAGCTTCAAGCAAAAGAAATCGAACATCATTTTTCAGAGAAATGATGCACAATGCATTCAACCATAGTGGTGACACAGCAGTAAGAATGAAATAATGATAGAAGTTGACCTTTAACAATCAAATCATATATAAATGTAAACAACTATCATACAAAAGAATTCAAAACATAAATTAATTAATTTCCTGAATTAAGGTTACAACAATCACTTTAAATGCTCACTTTTGTAAAAAAAATAAATAAATAATTGCAATCACAACTGAATTTTCCTTCATCTCACAACTTCCCACCTGTTTTTTTTTTTTTTTTCATTCGCTAAAAGAACACCTGAAGACGCCGGAGCATGTGTTACAGCTTTGTAGAAAAGGTGCTATGAAATGCAATTCCAGACAGGCCTACAAAGTCTGAAGGGGTTGATTCATGGCTTGTTATTGATCTAGAAAACTTCAATAAAAAATGTTGCAGCTTAAAAAAAGCTGTAATGATAAGACATCATAAAAGGAACAAATTTGTGCCAGTTGATCGTTGGAAATTCACTCAGTATTAAAGCAGACGAGTATACCCCTAGTTTTCTACCACGGATGAATAGATTCTGTTCAACTAGAAATCACCTGAAAAGACTTATTTTTCTATTAGTGTTATTTGCCAATACTTTGTCATATAAAAATGGAGCATTCCCCGTTGTACTCATCATTTATAGCATCAGTACAAATTCCATTTTTTTTTTTTTTTCAGCTAAGAGTGAAATGATTTTGATGCAGCTTCTGACAACAGCTTACAGCCCAGTTTCATAATTGCTGCCAGCTCACTTTCGTCAGGGCACAATCTGTCTTTTCATTAAAAGGAGCAGAGCGGAGAGTACAAAGTAGGATTTTATAATGTATGAGTGCGCTCTCATCGCAAGAGCCAAAGACCATATTACAAAAGCCACGGAGGAGTGTGGCGTCCTTCCCAACACTGAAGTAATCACCCCAAATCTGAGGCAACAGCTCGCACACATGCATGCACAAACACACAAGCCGTCATTATCAGAGAATGGATTATATTTCAGAGGTGCTGGTTTCATTTGATTGGATAAATCTTTTGTCTGTTCAGTCTAAGGAGAGAAACTTGTATAAAAGCGCAACTGGACCTTGCAGCAATAATAGAATACTGAAATGGTCCCCGGCTTTATACATGCATTAAGCATACATGTACCATACACACTCATGCCTGCACCCAATGCAGATATTCCACTTCTCTCTTAAACAAAACTGCTCTTCATTACAGAACTCCTAACCTCTCTATAGGGAGATAAAGGGTAATTACGTAGCTATCGCCAATTCAAATGGGTCTCTTTTTTCTCTGAGCGCAGGGACTAAAGATAAGGCTGCTTAATTAACTTAAGTGCTTCTGTTCCATCACCTCTCATACAGAGACCCTCTAACGGTTGATGGAAGTGCAGAAAAGGCTTGATTATACCGGCATATTAAATCATCTGTATTGTCACATCTGGTCAATTTCACATTTAAAGTTTAGAGTTCAACTTATTCATTGGAGTATTTCTTACTGGGCTGTTGAATAGGAAAGGGTAAAGGAGTGTCTGAGAGTGATATTTAGTGTTTAAGTGGGGTCACGGTAAAAAGAAGTGGAAATCAGGAAGGGAAATGCGATATGCAAAAATGTGCGTCTGTGGGGATTTTCAGATTCCGAAATGAGAAGATCTTCTTTTACCTGCTAGTTTCAACATACTTTAATGAAATGTTAAACAAGTTATTACTGATCTCCCATGGGATGTGTGTTTTTGTATCTGCAGGTAACGGTGGGCGCTGGTGGAGGTTTGTATGTGTGGCTCACTGCTATTTCCGCCTACGTAGGACGTTTACTACCAGCAGGGGGCCTGGCATTTAAAAGGATCATTTCGTTAGCCTCCTGGCATAATTGCCTAAAGTGGAGTACAGATACATAAGGATTTTGTCAATCTGAAGAGGGTTTTTTTTTTAACCTGTTACAGACTCCACACATGAAGATAAAAATCAGGCATTGAACAGTTTTGATCGTAATGATGAAATGCTCTAGCTCTAAATTTCTTAAACATTTTTCATGCTCTGACTAGATCATTTTCTACCACACAACTAATATTCTAACCACCTACTTTCTTCACATCTCTCTTAGGAAGAAAAATCTCTCATTAAACTTTAAGTGAATATTGATGTTTATAAAGTATATAGACAAAATTATTGAGACACATCATGGCTACAGCTGCAAGCTATCCTGTTCATATTGATTTCAAATGTAAAAATCAGTACCAACAATCAATATGCCATTAATCACAATATAAAACAATGCTATGACATTTGTCATTATTGTGTTGTGTCCCAGACCCCTGTTAGAAAAGAAACACCTCAGCTCCACATGTTCCAATACTTTTGTCCATATAGTGTACGATTTAGGCAATTATTCTAGGAGCCTAACAATTTGTAAGATTCAAAACAAATTCCATGAATTAACAATATTTTACCAGAAACCTGTCTATCATATGCAAGGTTACCGCTGCCAGTATCAGCTGAAGTCACCTCGAGTTGGTAGATTTGGTGTATCCACTGCAGGACAGTAGGTACCATTCGATTCTCTGAGACATTACTTTATAATTTCTAGTCTCTGCTGAGGATTCAAGTGGGTCGAAGCAATAATAAACCTGGATCAGTCAATCCAGAATTGTTTCTGCATCAGAATGCATTTGTGTCATCTTGTGACAGGAAATATTGAGTGAAGCAGGAAGTCTCAGAAAATGTTGCAACAAACTTTCAAGTTGCCACTGTTTTGATAAATTGACCACACGCAACTATATTCACATCTGGAAAAATCGTTATTAGAAATGAGGTTAAAAGGTTAACTCACTTTATTATCCCTGTATGAATATTTGGTGTCCGCATTATACTCTTAATTCTACTACTACTACTACTACTACTACTACTACAACACACACACACACACACACACACACACAGAGTATCTAGCATTTGCATTTGCATTATCACAGAGCACATATACACAAACAATGAGCTGCCATTGAAGGTGCTCAGAGATCAACTCCAGATCTTCATCATCCTCATGGTTAAGAGCCCCCAACAGTTAAATCAGGGGTGTCCAATCCTGGTCCTCAAGGACCGTTATCCTGCATGTTTTAGATTAGTGTTTCCAACCAGTGTGCTGTGGCACATTAGTGTGCCATGAGAAGTCATCAGGTGTGCTGTGGAAGATTATCCAATTTGACCTGATTGGTTCTGTAAGGCCACAGTGTGATCCAGATCCATAAACTGCACCAATGATCCAGTCTGTAAAAACAGTCTGCTGCTTCTGTTTGCAAAATAAAAGTGAACTGGCCCCAATGTGGTGTGTAGTAGTGATGCACAGATTAGCAATTTACCCACGAACCCTGGGTATCTGGTTGGGGCGGGGGATCTGCCTCCCATTCTATTATACAACAGACTTCAGTTGGTGCCCCCCCTCTGAGCTTTGTTGTTCCAAACACCCCACAAAAATGTCACCTGTGCACCCCTGATGTTGAGGAAGAATATAAGCTTTGTGTCCAACTGAACAGGCCCATGTTTCACACTAAGTAAAGTGAGACTAAATTAGCATTATATTTCAATAAATATACTTTTTGTTACATTTTTGTTTAGTGGTGTGCCTTGGGATTTTTCTGGTGTCAAATATGTGCCGTGGCGCTAAAAATGTTGGGAAACACTGTTTTAGATGTATCCCTCTTCCAACACACCTGATTCAAATGAAAAGCCTATCATTAAACTCTGCAGCAGTCTGATAACAACTGTCAGGTGTGCTGGAAGAGGGAAACATCTAAAATATGCAGGATACCAGCCCTCGAGGACCAGGATTGGACACCCCTGAGTTAAATCAACCTATATGTATCTGTTTTCAATGGCAGGAACACCTTGAGGAAACCAAACACAGAAAAACTCTGATCCAACAGTCAAACCTGGATTTTTCTTGCTATGAGGGCCTCAGGGAGATAAATGTAATTATGTAGCTATTGTCAATTCAAACAGATCTGTTTTTTCTCTAAGTGCAAAAACAATACTGGGTGGATGGAAAATAAGTAGGTGTTAGAAATTGCTTATAGAATTTTTAATATCACTGAAGTCAATGCCTGTCCAGTCTGCTGATAGCATAAAGTTCCCCGCCGACCGCTGGCTGGTCAACTTCTTCCCCTGCCTATGTCTCATCGAACCTGGTCACATTTCCATGGACTTCATCACAGGGTGACCACCATCAGAAGACAATACTGTCCATACATCCTGACGATGGTGGACCAGTAAGATGACACACTTCATTCCTCTGCCCAGGCTGCCGTCAGCCAAAGAAACGGTCAAAGTCATTCTCCTCCTGTAGGGGCGGTGTCTGATCGAGGCCCCCAATTCACTTCTGTTTTCTGGTAAGAACTCTGCCGCCTGATTGGAGGATCATCCAGCCTGTCTACTGGGTTCCGTCCACAGTCTATCGGTCAGTCAGAACGGAAGAATCAGGAAATGGAGACCACGCTCCGGTGCATGGACTGGACGCACCCTTCATCTCGGGCAAAACAGTTGATGTGGGTGGAATATGCCAACTACCACCTCTCCAGTTCTGCCACAGAACTCACCCCCTTTCACCCCCCTTTTATGGTTTTCAACCTCCACCTTTTCCAGTGTTGGAAGGAGAGGCTGTCCTTCTGCTGAAGCCTTCATCCATTGTTGTTGAAGGACATGGAATTTGGCTAGGTCCGCACTCCAATGAGCTGCGGACCACTATTCCACCACCTCCAACTGACATTGTTCTCAAGCCCCCCCTTATCATACGGGCCAGAAGGTGATCAACCCGGTGGCTGTCAGATCAAACTACCCCGTACTATGTCCATCTACCACACCTGTCCATGTTTCTAAGTTTAAACCAGGCAGAGAAAGCTCGCTTATACCAGCCTCCACCTCCTCCTCCTCCTCCTCAGATGAAGCTCTGGCTTTCATGGACTAAGTCTTTTTCACAGTACTCTATTTGTAAATCCTAATATGTTGCGGAATATTTCAAGTCAACTGCAACACACATTGAATGTCTTTTGTGAATCCAGAGCAGTGAGTAATGAGAAGGTAAATCGTTGTCATGACCACATTGTTGGGTCAGTGTGTTTTTTTGTTTTTTTAAACTAAAAACAGCCAGTTTTACACTGGCACCGTTCATCTGTTTCTTCTGCTATTTTTGGCAGTGGTAGAATGTCAAACGCATGTGTTTTACAGATTCAAGGATACAGTGCTGCAGAATACTAAATATAGAGTCATAAAAAAGAATGGGTCCAGACACAGGACATTATGGTCTGTCTGGATATGCAGACAGTCAACATACCCAACAAGAACAATCTCAGCTTCAAACTTTTCTCGATAAGGTTTGTAGCAGAGTTGGAAAGCATCACCAATGCTAACTGTCATTTTGCTTCTATCATTTCCGTTCTTGCCAAGAGTTGATGATGATTATGGTCACTTGGCAGGAGAAACAGTCATTGTTGCATCTAATGTTTAATGTTGCGTTTACTGTTCCTCTCAGAGATTATGCTTTCATTCTGGCTGCAGGCAAAAGGAGGCTCAGATCTCCTTATCGGTAACACTAAACATTGACAATCACTGCAATTCTGCACTGATGGACCTTGTTCTTTTTTCCTTATCCTCATTAACATTAACCTCCGTATAACTGTGTTCTTAATGTAACGTCTTTCTTACAGTTGTACTATTTTTTTTGTGTATAAGGGGGGTGATGGAGTGTTCCCCATCGCTGAGTGCTGACAGTGCACGCACACACACACACACACACGCTATGCATCATACCTGTACTCGCCACACACTCATAATACATACACATCACACATACGCACATGCCCACCGCCACCCGCCAAACATTCAAGTCCATTTCTGGTTTTCTATTTTCACTCGTAAACAGCAACATACTTTTCTTCAGGCTGTTGACCATAATTCAGAAAAGGGTACATACTCATAAGTTCTACACACAAATATACACACACACTTATACTTTCTACTCACCATGTGTTGTTGGGTCCGTACTGCCCGCAGTTAAATGGTGCGTCCTCCAATCAGGGGCGTAGCTACCTCTGCCCCTTAATTAAAGGGAGCACTGGGCGGGAAAATGGTCACCTGACTGTTTAATTGATTGTTTGCATATATAATGTTGATTTGTCTTTGGTACAGAGTGGTTTTTGTTTACATTTGAGGTGTTGAAGGGAGTATTTTTCCTTGGTTTTTTTTTGTTTGTTTGTTTCCAATGTTTCTTCCTCCTGTATTTTCTCAAGAAAATAATCATGTTTGAGTGACTAGTCAAGTGTCACGCCCAGTGGCTTTTTCTTTAAATGTCAGCCATTTTGGCTTTGTGAGGATCAATAGAGCTGATGGTGCATTGTGGGTGCCTGGTGTCTGTGTGGAAATAGAGTTTTGTTATTTTTCCATTTTTTTTTCTATCAACACTGTAAATAACATGTTACTGGATTTGGGAGAACTACAATAAAAATCCTTTAAAAGAAGCCCTTTGTCCTTTGTTTTCCCCTTCTCTTTTTTACAATTAGTCATTTTAATTGGTCAATTTAATTTTAATTACAAGAAGAGCGCCGCTACAGTGAGTGCAGATGAGGTGACGCGAATCTGACACTAGTGACTTTTCCATTAAACATCTGTGTAAAACTTTACTCATATTTACCAACGGCGAAATCTACTAAAGTCTCATAGCACATACAAAAAAAGTACAAACTGATTTACTAACTGTATGCACTAAGGGTTATGTTTTTCAAACATGCATCCAATTAGTACGTTTGACACAATGAATATACAATATGAGGAGAAAATGTAAATATATTGATTTAACACACGCAAAGTGACTCATCAAACCCAAAACCAATTCTGCTCATTGAAACTGTGTCTATATTTACCCCATCTCAAAGGGAGGTGCAAGTGGTTTGGTGCACACATGGAAGTGGTTATGGTCCCCAGGAGACATTGAAATGATGAAACAAGACACAGGGAACGTATTTTTCACTCTTGTGTGAACATTTTTACAATGATAGAAGATAATTGAGACTTTTCCACTTGATCTGATTATTGTGATTAAAAATATGCACTGACAAAATGATGGGCATCTAACAGTCAATCAATTGTCATGTCTGTCATTCTATGTTGTGACTTCCTGTTTTATTTTGTAATGTGTTCCTCCTGTGTGTTGTCTGTGTCTATACTTCCGGTCCCGTTCATTCCCTTTTGTGTCCTTACCTGACTCCTCCTGTTACGCACACCTGTCTTGTGTTTCTCTGATTTCCCCGTGTATAAAAGTCCTGTCCTGTCTGTGTCTCATCACCAGTTCGTCCTTGTTGTTCCTGTGACTTACTAGCATTACTCCCTCTCAGAATGTTCATGTATGATTCTGTTCTGACCCTGACTTCCAAGACTCTTCACCTGATCCCAGCCTGTTCTGCCACCTGTGAGTGTATGACCTCTTTTTTGATTCGGACCTTGCCTTCACCTGCTCCCCTCCTGTACCTTCGCACCTGTGGACAGACTATCTGGATTCAACCCTGGTTCATTACGGTACCTCGCCTCTGCCTATCCCCTCCCTGTACATTCGCCATCTTCCTGGTGTTTTTCGGATTTGACCTGTTTTTGTGTGTTTGACCAGAGCCGCCTTATTCCTTACTAATTCGGACTGCCTCCCCAGAATCGAACTCTTGGACTGTATCGACCCCTGAGATTGGATCACCCAGAGAATTATTATTACAATCTGTATCATTTTTTGTAAAAATAAACTGTTCCCTTTTGACCCCTGCCTTCACTGTCATATCTGTATTTGGGTTCAAGTGTTCGGTCGTGACATCAATTCAACAACTCCCAGGACTCCCCCCACCTCTAAAATGAACCCTATGCCGCTGCCCAGCAATGCCATTTTAGAACTTCCAGATGAGCAAGGGTGTGATTTGGGTTCAGTCACAAAGAGGAGTCGTGCAAGATTGCACATACAAATTAGCACGGGCAAACTGGGATCGTGGTAGATCTGGCCCTAAATGTTGAAAAGATGCATAATGTTGGTTTTTCCATTAAAGCATAAATGTGATAATTCCATTAACATGGTGATGAATATAAATACATATTGTGTTGATTTACAGACATATTTAGTATAACTGGTGTAAAATACAGTTTGTCATCTTTTCATGACCATCAGATATGACCCATTTGGATGATCAGAGGCTCCATAGTTACCGTGGAAACACCGTCATCTTCTACAACATTGATTCACCAGTAAAATCCATGAAGTTGGATCAATGACAGTCGATGGAAACATTTATGTTCAGTAGATGATAGATTTACAAAAACAGTCCCTTTTTCTTCAGTTTTCTCTGTTTCTGATATAATAACCCTCAACGTTAACCTGATCTTTAATGAACATCTATATGATCAGTGAATTAAATATTAAAAAAATAAATGATTCACACTGAAAAAATGGTATTTAAGGAGTTTGATATTACAATCAGTGGTGATAAACTATTTTTTTTAAATTCATTTGGGAACTGACACAAAAGTAGCACTGGGTCTTTGTGGGAGAAATCAAAGTAACTGGGAGAAAAAAGAAAACAATTATTATTATAATTTTTTTTTTATTGGTACCCATGATATTAGCGGAAACATTCAAATCTCAGAAAGTGACAGCTGCATTTGATAATAATTGAATCCCTTGTTAAGCTTCTCTGTTGGGTCGGTCAACCTAATTTGAGTCTTCTCCCCTTTGTATTAACTCTCCCTTTGTGTCATTTTAATATCTTCTTTTCTGTCGCCACTATTAAGGAACATGCAGCTTGATAGATGCCCTCAGCCTCTTTTATTCATTCTCTCTCAACTTCTTTCTCCGCCTCCCTCCTGTCCTCTACATCTTTCAGCATCTCAATTCCTAATGCACCTCCGTCTCCCCATTATTCATCATGCATATCACTGGTCCTACTCAAGGCTATTCTTTCTGTCTCCCCCCTCCTCCCTCCCTCACTTGTTACTTTTTCCTTTCCAATTCAGATGAATGAACCTCAGAAGCTCCTGTTCCTCCTTTGCCATTCTTCCCACCATTACGATGCTTCCACACCTCCCACTCCCCCCTCCGCCTTACTTTAATCCCCCTTTCATCTTTTCATCTACAGATCTTGTACCGCCCTTTTCGCCTTTCTACCCCTCCATCTCCCACCCGTTCCCATCTCATCCTACTTTCACCCTCCCCATTAACCCCCACCCCCCCTCCCCTTCCCCGTCTCCACGTCCAACCCTCTATCACCTTCTCTATCAGCATCTTTCTCTTCAACCACCCACTCTCCACCTCCTATTATGACACTGCTGTGTCTGCACGCATGTGTGTGTTTTCTCTGCAGGGCAACATATTCATTACTGCGGAGGTTAGAATGATGACGACAGTGATAAAGATAAAAAAAAAAAGTCGCTGGAGAGATAGTGATCAAACATCTCCCAGTGGCAGTGTGTGTTGTGAGCATCTGTGTGCTTACGTATGTGTGTGAGTGTCCTGTGCCATGATGCTTTAGGGCAAATATTCCCCCTAAAGGACTAGATTCAGAGCATCCTCTTTTTAAAGTCCCTCAAAATTTATAGAACAGAGGACTTTGCATTTTTTGTTTTGTGAGTGCTGCTGTTAATTGGAGTTGCTCCAGGCTTTCCTCGGGCTATTGGGAAGTGAACTCGAACGTGCAACTGTGCGTTTGCCTCCGTGTGTGTTTATGCCAGGTCAGCTGATGCCGAAACACACAAGACAAAGGGTTTAAGTTTCCACAGAGAGGACAGAAGGGGGAAATTAGCAGAGCTGCTGCCACTGCTGCTTACCCGCAAAGTGACAGGAATGTTAGGAAGCTTTCAATGGTGGAAATTAAATTAGGTTGCAGGAATCAAATGCGTAATGACAAAAAGCAGACCGAACAACATTAACAGCTCAGAGCAACAGCTGCATACAGAGTGGGGGGACAAGATTGCAGTCACGCCAGGTAATTAATTACTCACATGTGCTGTTGTTTGCTTGTGCAGGACGCCATTTTTTATGCGTTCTTAGACGCGCGTCAGCATATATGCAGTTAAGAACTTAAAAGTCCCTCTGTTCACTGGCAGCTGGTCTCACATCATTTTTACTGCTTCAGCAATGAAAACTAACCACGATCGCCAGCATAAATTGTTACCATTGTATGTTTATACAAAACCACAGACATGATGAAAAACCAACAGTAGGAAAAAAAGAAGTTTAATATTATTTATAAAGTAAAAAATAAAACAACAACAAACCCAGCAAAAAGCACTTCTCAGAAATGACATTTAATACAACTTTAATAACATTTATGATTAGATATAAGCTCATTGAAAAGGACTTAAAATCTTGGTAAAGACATAATGATAACCAGAAAAGCAAACCTCCGCCAAGCAGGACAGTTTCCCCACATATTGTGACTGACACCCCGCAATATTACTCCCACATTTGTTTTTTTTAAAAATCTATTTTATTAGATTCT
>JAPSES010000104.1:15571947-15582738 GCA_029822895.1 Maxillicosta whitleyi | reverse complement strand
ACAAAGCTATGAATTCTTTCAACAGTACTCCAAGCATTTCGGGGGATTCATGACTATTACACAATAAAGTCTACTGCACATACAATCTTATCTTAAAAAACAATGATAGGAGCAGCTGTGTTTTTCAGCCTGGCATCCCTCATTTAGTTTAAGCTGTATTTTCTTATCATTGCTTCAGAACAATTTGCTGTGGGTACACTTGTTGCTCTTTGGCGGTTTTGGTGTGATTAGGTAATGCCTTCACCTTACGATTATTTGAAGTTACACAGGGTTGTTTTTTTTTATCTTTGGCAGTTGAATGATTGGCCTACAGAACAACTGACCTTGTGCAACTCATTAAAATGGCCTTTCCAATACAGAGAACAGTGGCAAATACACACTTATACTCAAGGAGTGGTATGGTTATATGTGTAAAATAATACTGTGAGGTTGTAGAAAACAGGACTGATTCAATTTGTTTACTCTAGGGTAAACTGTGAAATGTACCGAAAAGGTAAAATTAAAAGGTATTTCTGTTTTTCTAATAGCTGTTTCTGTTCAAGGTTAACCAAATCTCACTCTGTAAGTCTAAGTATTTTTGTCATGCAATAGTTGATGTAATGTTATTTTGGTTGAAATGGGTGTTGCCATTGTGACTCTCAAATGCATTAAATTACATTAAAATCTGAAATGACAAGCCTGAGTTAACAATGTATGGAGTAGAAAGTGTCAATTGTTTGGGACTAAAAGTAAAATGTCTGAAAACTGAAAAGTACATTGATGAAGCATTATGTACTTTATTATGTTGTAAACTATGAGGACAGAATACAAGCTCGTTGTGTAGAAAGCTTGTGTAATTTGGGCTGTGTTCTGTTGTCAATGCCTTCTCAATGCCAAATACTTTGGGAAATGACATCACTTCCAAATGACATCACTCTGCTTTTGTGGGCAAAAGAAAGATAAATACTGCAAGCCGATGAGCCAATGAATGCTTTGACTTTGCATTTGATGGGAATGAAGAACACTAGTGGTCCGAGGGCCCATGTGATAAGATGTGCGCTCTCCAGCGAGCACAACTGGAGGGCTATTAGTGTTCTGGGGCACATGCGAATGTTTGTGCTTTTATGTAAGTGTGTTTCTGTATTTGTGTGTGTTTGACAGAAGGGAGAGAGGTAGCAGCTGTAGGAGCCGGGGAGGGCCCCTGGGCTCCAGAAGACGTCAGACCCAGCTGGACACCTCCAGGGGAGGTCAGGATTTGTTGACAGCTTCCTAGGGTAGATGAGGGAGCAGACGTGGCTCTGCCAATCAGCTCCAGCGTATGGAACGTCTGTGAAGGTGGCACAACACATCACATCAGATCGAGCTGTAATTAACACTTTTTCAAGCCTTTGTTATTCAGGGGAAGGTGTGTCAGATGAAGGGGTGGTGGGTTTGTGGTTATTTAAAGGCAAGTGTCATCAATTCATATGAAAATGGGCTAATTTATTCGGCAAAGTGTGTGCACGAGGAGCAGATGTGCCTTCTTACGCCCATTGGTTTGATGCCTCATTCACTTAAAAAAACGTCCTTGGTTTTTATGCTTGAATATAAAAGTCCAAAGAGTGGAAATCAGTGGTATCAAAACATCTGTAATGTTTGACTGTTTAATCCTGTGCCAGAGTATTATTAGTAGAATGCAAAGAATATCATCAAATTATTTATATGATAATATCAAATTCCAGTTTATTTTGTAAATATCCATCCAATAAATGGGATAATAAACAGTTAATATTGCAAAGTTAACCCTGCCTGCTGCATATGTCATCATACTGTTGCCTTATAGCTATATTTTTATTAAAATATACAGACAATTTCAACAGATTCTGATGGTGGTGACGTTATTCCTCACACCAAGGAGGTTCTGGGTTGTACTCTCACTCAGACCTTTCTGTGTTCAGCTTACCTGATTGCTCTGTGCTACACAGATTTTCTCTGGGTGCTCCAGTTTACCCCACCATCAAAAAGAGGTATATGCAGGTGCTGATGAAGATCTGGAAGTGGTCCCTGAGCGTGTTCAGTGGCAGCTCACTGCTTCTAATGTGTACTATATGGTGATGTTAATGCTAATGCTAGGTACTGTGTATGTATTAGAAAGGACCAGATTCACACTGAATTTCTCTACGGGGATTATGAAGTGCGATAACCTTTAACCTTTCCCAACTTGACTTACCTCTCACTACTTGATGCAATGATGGCCCATGTGGAAAATCAAGATGAAGCTCAGTGTGTGTGTTAAAGAGACTCAATGTACTTCTTGTGCATCATTTCATCTCACAAATTCAGCAGTGGACAAATACATAAATTCCTGCTTCTTGTATATTCACTGTGAATCATAACTCTGTACATATATATTTTTTTCCTCTCATGCAAACAACCATTTTAAGAGACACCACTTTGTTCAGAATATCAGCTCCCACATCTCATCCCTTTATTCAATTATCTTATCTTGACTACTGGAGTTTCTGGGAAATGCCAGGTTTCATTTCCTTGCCTCTCTTAGATCTGCTCTATTGTTCTCTCTCAAAGATCAGCTGCTATCAATGCTGCTGCCCCTCATCATTCGCAGCCTTGAGAAACAACCCCCAGGTCCAAAGGTCAGAGGCAGCTGTGATTCAGGCAACCGTCCCTTGATCTAGGTACCTTCCTTTTCGCTTGGCAGCCTCCATATTGATTTGATTAGTTGCTAATTAAAACTTGGCAGGCTGGGCCGGGCACAAAGGAGATCGCTCAATTAACGGGGTGTCAGGCAATCTAATTCTCTCTCTGTCATTCTCTCCCTCTGTCTTCTTCTCCCTTCCTCCTCTATCACACATCTCCATTCTGTTTAATGAGTAGAAAGGATGAGTAGAAAGGGAAGCAGGATAACTCTCAGAGGGAACAGATCGAGCACTCTCGAGGAGCTAAAAGCATCCAGCCCTGTAATCCTTGAGCTAATCTTTGCTTAAGGATGCAGTTTGTAAGTTGTAAAGAATAAGGCGCCTGCCAGTGGACATTTGTTTAGGCATGTTGCCTTCCTTTATGTCTGCTACCTTCTTTTTTCATGGAAGTACATGAACTAGACCAGTTTCAGTGATGCATCTCTGAAAGAGAAGCTTTGAAATCCCCTTTGTGCATTAATCAATAAAACAGACTTTCAAAGCTGTATACTTGGGAATAGTGTTCTATAATGAAGGCTGTACTGTTGGAGTTCATATGTTGATCTTCACCATTTTTTCGATGACATTTTAGATACCGTTGTGAAGTTACATCTCACAAAGTGCATCTTTAAAAACATTTCTGCTCCATTGTCCTTTCAGGGTTGACTTCATCCATTTATCCAAATGACTGGCTGCCTCCTCTCATAAATCCTTGTCAGTCTCTTTCTATGACCTAAAGGGAGAGCTGCAATACCACTTGTATTAAAAAAAAATCTTTCGTGACATTGAATCTGCATTGGCCACAGGTGGATGCACTTCTGCAGCATGTGTAAACTTGTGAAGCACGTGGCCCCCAATCTGTTCATTTCATGGGAAGCCCATATAGTCAAACATATGATGCAAGGAAAATAGGATGCATCACGTGGACTATTTGTTTATGGTGTTATCAGTTAGAAGCAGGAGTCTTGGCTTTTCTGACTCCTTTTTTGCTTCTGGCGACTATGCGTCTCCAGAGCCAGCTCCCACACGCACCCCAGCTTTTCAGTCTGTTCTCCACCAGCTTAAAGGGGAAACTTATCATTGTCAAAGTGGATTTAGATAGTGTATGTAGCTCTAATGTATAGTGACACACAGACACAAAGTCATGGCCAATGCCTTCTGTCAGAAGAAGAGCTCTATGAGATTTAAAGCTGGATAAAGAGAAAATTTGGGACGTGTCAGAAGAATAAAAAAAAAAAAGTCTGAACAAAGGGCAGATTAATTTCTATAAATCATCCACCATATGTAGTTTATGCAACACATGAATTTAGTTTTGCTCACTTGAAAAACACCTCTCAAACCAACACCCACACACATACACACAAATACATAACAGCACTAAATGTCTGTATTGTTAAGCCTGGCTGTCATCATCCTCCTGCTCCTGGCAAACTGGACAGGGTCTGCATTCATTAGTCAACTTCATACTCTTATATAATATTTACAAGCAGCAGTTTATGTGACTGCAGAGACCCAGAGCTTCCAGTGAAGCTTGCTCGTTGCTGTGACTGCAGGAGAGCTGGCTGACCTCGAGCCTGATTGACTGTGGCTTTTATACTGTTCATCCATTTTGCATTAAAGCACAGAGTCTAAAAGTGTCAGCAACTGCCAGCTGTGTTTGCCAATTGCAATCATTCATAGGCTGGCACTGGTTAGCCTTGAATAAGCCTTAATGGTGACCTGGTGTGTGGTGTACATAGTAGGCCATTGTGTCATGGCTGAAAGCGCAGTAGGAGGATTTCCCCTTGACATGTAAGGATAAAGCAGACAGATTAGTCCTATTGTTCATATAAAAAAGACTCCTATGGATTATATTCCAGTCATGTCAAGCCTAGAGCAGTGCAAGTTTGATTAGTAATTAAATGTCAATATATAATGAATATAAAGTTTTGTTTTTCTATTTTCTTGTTTCTCTGCCCAGTAACTCAGAAATTGATGAGAAAAGGTGAAACTGTGTTTTATGAAAACTACTTTGAGTCCATAATGGTGGAAAAGTTGTTTGGTAATTCTGGTGCTTTCCAACATTACATTGACTTTTCAGTTCTTGTCAGTCTAGGTTATTTGATATTGTTCCATGGCAATAAAATCATACCATAACAGAACCATTTTTAGGCCATTTTGAACTCAAAGTGTTCTCCGAAAGCAGCACAGATTAGCTTTTGTCCTCTGATCTCTGAGAAAACCATCCATCCATCCATCCATCCATCCAGTGTTTTATCAAATTGAAATATGAGAAACATACATATAGGTATTAAGTAAAAAAATAAATAAATAAAATGAACTGACCACACTGATATCACTCGCATATATTACATAAAAAAGCACCTTATAAAACAAATAGTTCAGATCCTTCTATTGGACAATTCCTGCAGTGATTAATATGTTTCACTGGCAGGGTGTTTTTGATCTAATGTAAAAGGCTTTACACACCAGTCTGACTTTGGAATGCAAAAAATAATGCAACTCTGGACAGACGTAAATGTTATGACATTTATTGTTACATTTCATAAGCATTACATGGTATAAACAATGCCACGGTGAATGCATCCCTTCATCAAAGCTAAAGGTTGTCTAATCAGATGCTGTGTCACTTTTGTGTCTTGGCAGTGCCTTTCATTAAGCTTACGAAACATTATATCTGAAATATAATAAGTTCTCTGTCTGCTTGTCCATCCTGTAATAAGGTATATTGTACAAAGATATGGTCACATTATTGAGATTATCACAAAATGTGATCTATTTTCAGATTTTATTAAGTTTCATAGATGTGGGAAACAAAACATTTATTAGTGTTAAAGGGCAGCTTCTTTCTTTATAATTGGTTTCTTTAATTTCTGCCATTACTTTAATACATTGGTGAGTAATGGAAATGTATCACATTTACAACGCTGCAAAAAGAATCAAACAGTAATGTGCTCCCAACAGATGCAGTGTTGGGAGTTTCTCCCATTACACTGAAGTACTCACATTGCACACTCGACAGTTTATATATGAACAATTTCTTTTATAGAAAAGTGTCTTTTTCTGTTTCATTTACCATTTCAGGTCTTCTGTAAATAAATGTAATGGATCATAAAAACACATATTCATGCATAGGCTCTAATGTTACTGTCAGTGTTTTAGTTCATTGTTTGAAATCTCTACAAACATCAGTCTGTGTGTATGACAGGGAACAAAAGGACATGTGAAAGGAGCAGAGATTAAGAGAGTATGTTGGAAGGAGAGACACTGAGTGTAAAGGATAGAAACAGACAGCCATGTACAAAAGGAGAAACTGAAAACCCACACAGACTGAGGTGTGTGCGTTTGTGTGTATGTGCGTCAGGTGACAGAGAGGGATGGGGACATGGGCAGGTCCTGGTAATGAAGGACTGATAAGTCCCTATTTCCAGGGCCTGGGTTAATTGTGCCTACAGATAACGGGTAATAAATTGTAACAGGGTAATGGCAGGAGCCTGGGCTGGGCCCTGTTCCACATTCATCATGACTGGCTGGGCCTGTGAGTCTGGAGAGCAGGCAGGACTGAAAAACTGGTAACGCCTGGCAGGGAATAAGGGGAGACAAGGGGAGATCGAACCTCATGGGACTGGAAAAACATTAGAGCAAGTCTGGGATGCTGATGGTCTGTCACTATGAAAGCTGGTGCAGCAGGCCAGGATGTGTCAGAACACAAACCTATTGAAAGCAAAAAAGTTTTGCAAGATACGGCGACGATTGAAGATATAACTTTATTATTACCTTTGGGGCCCATTCTGTGTTATATTTTCTACTACATGCTGCAGTGTACTATAGAATTGTGGGCATGTGTACATTGGCAGTCGTCAGCACAAAAATGTCAGGTTCAGTATTTGTGCCAGATAAGATAGTGATGTGCCAAATAGAGTGTTGTTAATCCTAGTCATGACTTGGCCAAGGAAAATGAGGCACAGCACAGTTTTACTCAAATAAAACACAGTTCCATCTTCTGTGGCCTGTCTGATGGCATGACATTTAGATAAAAAAAAAAAAAAAAATGGTGACATGCACGTTCTAGTAATTCACAGAGTTAAATCTTCCTCTTGATGAATAAATGATGCTAATCTGCTTCCACAGCACATGAGACATGTTGTCATTCTTTAATTGTAGATGTCATAGTGTGGAAGAGCATTGTTGAAGTTGAAGTTATAAACTTAGTCCATCACTGTGTTCCTTTACATCCAAACTGAAGACCTTCCCTGTGTAAGGTTAAAGACATTCATTTTGCCTTTTGTTACTGTAATTACATTTTGCTTTTTTCATTTGTTCAGACAAGGTATAGTTTTAGATGTCAAGACGTCAACAACACTTCGGATGATGCTTCCGAGGAAGACTGGAGTCTCAGTCGAAACTGTCAAGCAGGTAACATCTAAAAACTATACCTTGTCTGAACAAAAGAAAAAAGCTAAATTTAATTAAGACCTTCCCTTTTAGCCAAGTCGTATATAAACATATTCCATAGTATCATATTTGTATGTGTAAAAATTGTGTGAAAATGACAAAATGTATCCAATTCCCACAAGGTCCTGAGAAATCAGGTTTTACAAAATAACAGCCATGAAGTTCAATATGCCTAGACTTTGGTCACCAAAATCGTTCAAATTATTTTTTTTAATCAAAATGAATGTTTGTACCAGATTTGAAGAACTTATTATTTTTATGACAATTTTTTTTTTTTTTTTAGAGATCTCAGGCATTTTGAATGTAACAGAAAACAATGGAGAAAAACCCTGTGATAGAACTGCATATATGGATACATCTAAGACCTGATAAAAGAAATTATAAAAGAGACATCTGCTGTTAGGACACTACATCTCATTATTTATCATCATTTTATATAATGTGGAGGTTTTCCATGTTTTAAACCATCACATTTAAAAAAACACATGTTCACGTGTAAAAAAAAGACTGGAAAATCTGTGGTGTAACAGCAGTCTAGACTCTAGGGTCTTGGATGGAGTCCACAAAAGGCCATAAGGGCCATTACATTTACAACTTATAATGAGCCAACAAATGAATAATTTATTAATCTGCAAACACTAAATATCTATGATCTAGTCAACAATACACTCTTAAAATAATGTTCAAAGGTAAAAATAACCTCATGTCAAAAGCAATCCAAGGAATGTTCAAAATTAGAAACAGCCATTATTGATCTTAGAGGGACTGAAATATTCACAAAGAAAGCATTTAGAACAAATATTCTGAAATCTTGTATGTCTGTCAGAGGTGTAGATCTATGGAACGATGAGTTGAAACTATGAAGCTCTCTCTCTAAGTCTAAAATTTGTATGTAACATTTAATATTTACTTCAGCATTCATATTGTTTTCATTGTCAGTGTCAATATGTATGCGGACGTGCTGTAAGATAATATATAAAGAGTAGACATAATAAACCGAAAGCTTCAGCCTATTTCTATTCAGTGTGATTGTATAAATTCATTTACTGAAGTTTGTATTATACATTTTTGTTTTCATGGAGTGATTGTTGGATCTATGGATTGGATCAGACTGAAATAAAACAAAATAAACAAACATAAACAGCGGCTTTAATTTCCATTTGTGAGTGGATGCCAGAAACTGTTTCAGTCAATGTTGCCATTGAATAGAACACGTGTCATATGGGGTCCAGAATCCAGATTCCATGTGCTGGTCCTGTATTCACCATTTGCACAAAGCTAACAAAATATGGGGACAGGGCTGGATATGTGAGACTAGCTTAATAATACAGTATTCTACATGCTGACTGGAAATGGAAAAGTACTCCCTGGATCCAAGTCTACACAGATTCAATTGCATTGTTAGTATACATACTTCACATGAATAGATGTATATATACGGTGCATGTTCTCATATATGATAAATATATTCTAAAGAAGCTGACCTCAGCATCAGCAAATGTAGTTCATTACATGAAGAAACTACAGTCCATGTTTTAGTGGGACTCAGTTTGCCAACTTGCCAGCATGACAGATCACTTCTTCACACTGAGAGACTGTGGTAGTGGGATGTTGGTGCAACGGCTGAGGAATGATGCATCCTCCACATTATACAGCAGAGGTGCTCCCACAGAGGAAGTTGATGTCCTCGCCATGCAATGATGACACTCAGTGTGGTGTGACATATGATGTGTGTACAAACAGTTAGCACATAGACAAGGGGTGCTGTTCCTTTTGACTGTTTTATGTGGGTCACATGCAGCGTAGTGGGGCGCAGTGTGGGAGAAAGGACGTTTTTCATGTAACCCATAAAGGAAAGAAAAACAATGCCCTTGAGATGTGGCTCCTTGTCTCACAGGAAATCACTGCGCAGAGTTATGTGGTACACGTCCGTGACATTGAACCTATGAGGAAAGTTGTATGTTCCTCCTTTTCTGCACTACATTTAGTCACATTTTCCCCTCTGACTTTTCTTTTTTCATTGAGGCTAATCCTGCTCTCAGGAATGTTACAAGAGTCATTTAAAGGTTCAGTGTGTAACATTTGGGAGGTCTAATGGAATTATATCATATATAATTAAGTTCATTAGTGCATAATCACCTAAAATAAGCGTTCCATTTTTTGTTACCTATGAACGAACCATTTATATGTGTAGAGGGAATGGGTGCTCTTGCATGGAGTCCACCATGTTTCTACTTCCTCTCTTCCATTGCTCCATTTTACAGCATCCAGCATTAAGGTGCATTACCATCACCTATTGTTTAAGTGTGAACCAGAGTTACTATCCCCAGAAGGATCCTGCAGAGTGTGAGATTTCAGCAGGCTCCCAACTTTATGGTAGATCATACTCTGCAAATGGATCTAATAAACTTGGTATTAATAAAACTAATAGCCTACTATGTCCACGAAGGTATAAGAGTACAATGTCAAGAATGTCATGGCTCTGTGTATTACTGTATATTATTGTATATATACCTGTTGTTTTGCATTTTGTCTTCTTTACTGAATCCAATAATTTCCCATTTTTAGATTAATATAGTATTTCTCATTCTGAATCTTATCTACCTTTACTCCTATAGTAGTAAACAATGAAGTTAAGGTAAAGGTATCTTTTTTGCTTATCTGTATAGAAAATAATCCAAAGGCGGACAGAAAAAAAACCACACATGGATTATGTCGTGACTCCCCTATTTGCTTAAAGCTCATATTTATAGCATTCATATAAAGAGCTGTTTTCTGAAATGCTATAAAAGCTATTTAATTACAATTTTTTATTTAATTTTTTACAATCTCATTTTAAGATGGCATCAGGAAAATTGGAACTAGGTTAATGTTATCTGCTATTTCCATAACAATTTTAAACATCAATAACAAAGATTTCAGTGATATTGACAGAGAAAGATAATAAAAACACTGAAAATGGATATATAGTGTTTTAGGAAAGAGCTCTTCATATACTTACATGATTGATCAGTGAGTCATTTCATGGTGCATTCCTATTTATTATTATGTAACTACCTCAGATTACATAAATATTACGTAAATAAGTCAAAACATCTTAAATTTGTGGCACTGTCCAATTTTTTTTTTCCATGGCTGTGTTTGTGTGTGTGAACCTCCTTCACAGTATGACATAGGGCATCTATTCTTTAGACATGACTTAAGGGATCACACCAAAACATCAACTTTCACCTTCAAACATAAAACTGTTTTCTCTTCTATCAGCCCAATATTACAGTGGACAGCCAGCTGTAATTAAAAAAAAACCCAGCATAGGTAAACCAAAACCAGCTCTAACACCAACTTTAAATGTTTTGGTGCCACTATAGTAAGAACAGGGGTATTTATTTGGTAGCTTTCTGCAACTTTACCACTAGATTAAGGTTAAGGTTAATTGACTTTATTGTAAGGGAAAATTAGTGACTGTATTTTTGACATGAATACAGACTGGGAACCCAGATGCAGACCCGGACACAATGTCTCACTTAAACAGTTTATTCTCACACACAAAACACAAGTCTAGGAAATGTACGAATGTCTCTGAAGCTCATGCACTCAGACCAGGTTCTGAGGCGGGGCTGAATCCGGCTGGATTCAGAGGGGGCAAGGCAGAGTCGTAGTCCAGGGACGGGCGGGGGTCGGT
>JAPSES010000104.1:15544119-15557121 GCA_029822895.1 Maxillicosta whitleyi | reverse complement strand
TATCTATCTATCTATCTATCTATCTATCTATCTATCTATCTATCTATCTATCTATCTATCTATCTATCAATCAATCAATATTGTGGATTTCTCCCTGTGTACATATAAACAGCTATTTCTAATGTTATGAAAACACAATAATGATTTTTTTTCAGTTTCTTTGTTGTTATTCATCAATGAAGACATAATTATAAATGTTATGATCCTTCCAAATCCCAGCAGATCTTACACACTGGGCCTTTAACAGGGCTTAATGATTCCTGGCTGAAAGTAAATACACATCTAATACTGTTCAGAACATTAAATATTATTTGGCTATAACTCTGTGTAGCCTTGGGTTTTACTTTATATCTATAAAGTTACCTGTATCATATAGGTAACAGGAGAATAGTGGGTAAAAACACTTCATCAGGCTCTGTATTGATTTTTTTTTTTTGGTTTTTTTATACCAACTGTAACACTACCTCTGTTATATTCACTGTGTAGCACAACAGTACACATGATCTGTTTTTCATAGAATTTTATTTCCAAAAAGCAGTCAGAGAAAAGTAAAACAAGCCAGTCAAGTACAACAAATCAAATCCCCAAAGGGCAGAAAAATAAAAGCTGATAAAGACAGAAGGCCTGATGATATATACAACAGCAGACATCTTTTTGGTGTTGCAGTACCAGTGAATCACTTGACAGACTCATGGTATTCTTCACATAAGGTCAAAACGGAGAAAAAAAATAAGGATTTAATTTAATCGACAGAGAAGGTTCTAAAAGTTAGCTAAGGCACACAGAGCCTCCCCGAGAAAATTAAATTAAATTAAATAAAACAATGGGGAAACATTAGTTCAGAGGAATTTGTGCAACAGTTGCTCAACAATACATTCCAGCAAGAACAACAACAATCTGGCATGAAATTTTCTCTGAGAGGCAAAGAGAACAAGGTTGCTGCCACAGCTGTCCAAAACACTGAAACAGATTATGTACTTTGATCAATAAACACCATCGATTCACTTGTTGTGCCCAATTATTGACACTTCAAAACCTCTTAATTCATGTTTTTTTTTTTTTTTAACCACATCTGTATTTACATGTACAATACCTTTTAAACAATATTTCATTAAAAAATACCTATGTACATTTTCATCATTGTTAATCATTTTGTTACAAAATAGGACTTTCACATTGAGTTACATTTATTTAATTCACCTTTTTCTAAAACTCTCATTGAACATATGTAATAATGTCTTACTGTGTGTGAAGTAATTGTTTGAGCATAGTGGCACTACAAGTTTCAAAGATGGCAGCAGAAGCAGCCAGTGGAAACCGAAATTGTCCTTTTACAACCCAAACCCAGAAACGGTGTTGATTTAGGAAGGAGTGATCACATTTACTATAACAAACACATCTGACAGAGAGGCAAGGTGAACTTGACATTAATGAATGGTAATGTCTTTTAATTAGCCTTTGTTGAAGCACTCACTCTGCTCATATGGTGGCTAAACAATGTTGACAGTCACAGACTGAATTTCTAATTGGCTTCAGATGGGAATTATTCCAGAAATAAAATAAAAGTGTGACCGTACCTCTTGTTCAGGATGTGTTGTGGTACAGTGCTACTCCTCAGTGTGATTAACTTGTCTGAAATGTCCAAAGATTGTCTTGATGGTAGAAAAGGTACTTCAAATGTAAATACAGTTGAAAAAGCGCCATAACCCGATCAAATAAATTATTCATTTGCAATCAAGACACAATATAATATTCACTTGAAATCACACATTATTGTCACAGCATGAAGATCACTACCAGTCACTATCGTTCTGAAACTGAAAGGAACCATAAAACACCAAAAAGCACAGCCTCCCCTTCAATCCAGATGTTGTCCAATGTGATATATGTGGAGAATGTTTTTGTTCACCTTCTGTTTTTGGTGAGGTTGTTAGGTAGCTGAACTTTGACCTCACAGGTCAAGGTGGCTTTCTCTTGTGATGCACTTGGCAAACAGCCATGTAAGAAATCAAGACAATAATTTCTATTCAGACAGGACAACACAGACTAACACACAGGTGCGGGCCATATAAAGGTACAGTATAAGTTTGGGCTGTTGGCCTTTGTAAATAAAGGCGGCTTTCTTTACAAAAAAATATTTATCATGCTGCCAAGGCAGCGCTGCAGTTATTTAGTCATTGACTAAAAATATCAGTATTAATATAAACTTATAAATAAATAGTGACTCATGGACTCATCCTCCTCATTCACACACTTTTGAGACTTCTTGTATAATTATGTACAACATCACTGCAATGATTGGAAGAAAGTAACAAAGGTGAAAACAAGGATAATAATTTTAAGGTCAGCTTGAGATAATCGTGTTTCAAGTTTGAGGCAGATCTGTAAGAAAACCAAAAGGGACAACATTTCTGTCTTCGCCCTCTGCCTGTCACAACATCTGGGTTTCATTAAAGACCACTACACTATGTGAATGGTGAGTGTTGAAATACCACAAATGAATATATTATGGATTTAGAACACTAAAATGTCTATGTTAAATTTCTATCTTCCCCCAAACAGATTTAATTATTCCGAGAAGGCCTCTGTATTTGTGTTTCAGTTTTCTTCATTTATGTGCCAGCCACAAAGGTTCGACATTCTGATCAGGCACTGAACTGAAAGAACTTGTGTTGCTGTTACTGATTTATTCACTGATTTACAAAGCGAATCACTGAACTTTCAGAAACTCTGTGTTTTGAAGTGACTGGCTTTAACAGTGTTAGAATATTTTCTGCTTGAAATCCCTGGTTGTCTTAACCATGCATATCAGTCATGTAACAATGATATTTCGACTCTGCTTGGGTGTTTCTGAGCACTCAGATATCATCAGTTTGTGTTTATGCTGACAAACTTTAGGAGGCACATCAGTTAATCCAGTACCAGGCTCTACCTCCTCATATACTGTATGTCATACAGCTAAGGCCTTTTTGCAGCAGAACTGATGCTGCTACCAGTGTTGACAATCCACACTCACATGACCACTGTGCCCCATTCAGGGCTTTAAAAGCTGACTTCATAATTCATTCAGCAACAAAATAAATGCTGAAAATTGCAACGTTTGATCACAGTAAAACTCAGCCATGAGAAGAAAAATAAATACATTGAGAAACTGAAATAGCAAAGCCAGCATAATCCCCTAAAAGGTGGAACCCCTTGGGATGGTGTCAAAATCATTCCCTCACTTTCTTTTCAGACACCCTCACCAACATTAGGAAAGCAAAAGATATTTTTTTTCCTTTGTTTCACTATCCTCCTGAGACAGAGGAAGTGCACAATACCCTCCCCCACGGCAACAAACACTTTAAATAAATAAAATTCAATAGTGAAACTTCTTTGTCGTGACCTCCCGTCCAGCTGGAGGCCTTGCTGCTACCTGATGCGCCCATCCACCCGCGGTGCTCCCAGATGAGATTTAGGGTCTGGGCTCAGGGAGCTCCATGGGTTCTTGGGACAGGCCTGCATGACGGGACAGGCGGTAGGGCCCACGGCGCAGATATCAGC
This sequence comes from Maxillicosta whitleyi, assembly GCA_029822895.1. NCBI lineage: Eukaryota > Metazoa > Chordata > Actinopteri > Perciformes > Neosebastidae > Maxillicosta > Maxillicosta whitleyi. The sequence continues at coordinate 15,553,578 of JAPSES010000104.1, read as the reverse complement.
CGCCTCCCACAGCTCTCCTACCAGACTGTCCAGCCAGTGCTCCAGCTCGGGGCCGGTCAGGGCTGCGTTCCTCTTGGCCTGCTCCACGTAGCCCAGGCTGACGGGGATGTTGAGCACCGGGTTGAGGCCGTGGAAGCTCTGTTCCATGTAGCTGTTCTTTGCTGGCCCGTTGTGGAGCTTCAGAGTATCCTCTGGAGAAATGTGGGAAGAAAGAGAGAACAGAGGAGATAGATAATGTGGGAAGAGTTGAAATATGGTGGACAGAGAAGGGATCATAGAAAAGGGGGAAGACAGAGAGGAAGAGGGAGAGAAAGAAAACAGTGAAAGTAAAACATGGATGTTAAGATATCAAAGCACAGGACCTGATTTGCTTTAATATTTTCTAAAGAGCTTTAACTAGCTGCTAATTTGCCTGAATTGATTTCCACTGTATAATTCCCATTCTTTGATGTGTTATGTGAAGTCACTTCAATGCTCTAGAAATTGTCAGAAATACTGAGACATGCCCTCATTATTTCTTCCCATGATGGTCAAACCCAGCAGGAAGACAGAAAAAAAAAGTAGAGCCGGTTTCCCCTTACAACACCGTCTCCACCCTGAGCTCCAGTGAAGCTGTAAATTCCGCACTGGTCCTCTAACTGGTGCACTTCTAAGCATGGCTTTGGAACACAAACTTTCTCTCACCCAGATGTTAGCAGACATCAGCGCTTTTCATGGACTGGTGACAAAAAAGATGCTGTCAGACATGAGGTGCTCCAATAAGGGTGTGTCCAGAACATGCCAGTTAGCCTGTGGTAGCACTTTGTGTTATGAAATCATGCAGGCGCATAAAGACTCCTGTGAATAAATACATGTAGTTGTGTGGCGGTAGTATGTGTGTATGTATCTGCCGCAGCTGAAAAGGAGGGAAAGCCACGTCATATGGTTTTACTGGCACTGTGTGTAAGAAGCAGACCTGGTGCCAGACATGGCAGTAAATTATAGATGGGTGGAACAGCTACCGTAAGAAGAAAGCGCCCATTACAGCACACACACAGATACACAGCAACCTGAGAACACACATGATTATTACATGACTGTAAACTCCACCTTAACCCACAAAAAAGAAGCTGATAATTTTATAGTTGCAAAATATAAAAAAAAAACACAAGCTATGTCATTCATTTCCTATAATGTTTGAGTCAAAGGTTCTATGTGTCGAATTTAATGAGTGAAAGTATAGCCGACTGAACCCCCCTCACCCTCAGCTACAAAAAAAATTAAGTCCCTTGTGCAATGTATATTTATCTCTTTGGTGCTTTTTAATTAAACGTATATTAACCTTTATATGTTTATATCATTACACTAAATGGTTCACATTCAAACATAGTAAGTGACTTTAACACTGGAAGGTGCCTCGTATAAAATAGAAAAATAACTTTTTTGTCTGAGCCGACATGGTGTCGGCTGAGAGCAACCCGCTGCTTCTATAGATATAAGCTGCTCATAAATAGATGATAAAAGTGTTGAAAGCATATTCCATGTATTTAATGAGATCACACTTGAAACCATATTCTGTAGTCCACAGGTAAACTAAAGGTTAAGCCAAACAGCCACTTCATAATATTTGTATTTACTTCAGTGCTTTTCTATTAAATTGGATTAGTTTTAGTGGACCTCATAAACTGGCAACAGAGGTTATCTGATTGTACTAATATTATAACCGAGCTACAACAGTATAGAGAAGGTAACTGATAATGGAAAAATGCAATGAGGTGATACATTTGGAGTTGCTGCCATATAAATATCTCCATCCGTGGATCAATAGGAAGCCAAAACAGAACTGCTTAATGCAAGCAGTTAACAGTAAACCGGTGATAAATGTATTACTCACACTGTTGCGCAATAGACCTGCCATAGTAGTCCCACTGAGACTGGGGTTAAAGACAAAAGCTTTAACTTCATTTGTTACTTCTCTTCGTCATTAAAATGGCTCAGTGAGATTATTTAATGGAGAAAGACACGATTATGCCGAAGCTAGCGTCTCAACTCTCATGTGACTTTCAGAGCAAACGGGCTGCTTATGGACCAGAACAATGCAGTCTTGCCCCTTATCCATGCTGGCTGATTGATTTAATTGTGTCATTGTTTTTGGAGGGCTAAATGCGTCGTTGTTTAACACTCTGTTTAGTATGTATGAGCAGTTCGCTGGGTTATTAAGGTTGACTTGATGACAAACAGCCGAGGTCTGCAGAGGCCCAGAGGCTTGATTAGAAAGGGCATCACAGCAAATACAAGGCTCTGTGTGTGTGTGCAGACACTTTTGGAACACCTCAACTGGCAATCGTTACTTTTTCTGGTTGGTCCGTAGCCAAGCATCACAGTTTGTATTGATGAATAGAAAACACTGAAAAGATCTTTAAACCGGTAAAGATGCAATTTGCATGAATGAACATGCAATTTTTTTTTCTTACTTTTTCACTATAGCTTAACAGTGGGCAACCAAGACCACAGAGCATGGTGACAATGTGGCCTTATTTACCCAAGTTATAGTTGAATAAGGTTGACGCTGGATTGGATAACCCTGATGAATGTTGAACAGTTAGTAGTTTTGCTATGCTCTTCTCATTGGATTATTACATTCTGCTATGTTTATATATATGTTAACATTAATAACTAATTACAATTCGCACACTTAAATGTTAAAGAAATCATTAAATACAGCATTGGCTACATGAATATATATAAAAATATTTTTAGGTCCTTGAGGATGTAATGTGCACATATAATTGTCCATACAATGTTAATAACATACAGATCTGTTGTGATTTTGGTCGAGCTTTGTTTGTTTGACTCTAAACCATCAAAATTACCAGGGAAAAGTGGTCATTTTCCACATTTTTAAATGCTACATAAGAGATGTTATCATAAAAATAATAATTAATTTTTGGTCTGCCATGCTTTTGAGCTCTTCCTAGCTGCCACATAAATATAAATAGCATTTCCTCTGAAAGTAGAGGTAGGAATTGTGTTATGGTTAACATTTTAATTGACATTTGATTGTGTGAAAGTCACATAAGGCTGGAGTAGTAAAAAAAAACAAAAAAACACCAAGTTTGTCAATACAGATAACAAATAGAGATGTACCATCAGCTGTTTGTGTTTGTTGTTAGCCATATTGCAGAATCTAACAATGAATCACAACAGGCCGTCTGTCCAGGCAAGAGATTGTAGTGTCAGCAGTTAAATAATAGCTAGAAGTGTTTTTGTACAACATAATGACCTTAAAGTAAAGTTAACTCTTTATCCTTTGGTGGCAGAATATCACCACTGATCACTTTATCATATTTGTCTAAAATGTTGTTATATGTGTCTTTGTTAGGGCACAGAACCTTGACCTTTCATCAATCTATTATCAAGTCGTCCTCTAGTTCAAGCCAACATTTATTCTATATTTGAAGAAAATCTCTTGAGGCATTCCTGAGATATCATGTTCACGAGAATAACATGAACACAGCAAGGCATAGAAATTGGATTTCTCTCAATTTCCACCAACACTGTGTACATACAAATGCAATGTTTTTACAAGGTTGTAAATGAAATACACATCTACACCAAAGGATGCAGCTGGTAATATTCAAGCTACAATAAGGTTGTCTGTTACAGATTTATTGCAAGTTTTTGTAACTATGAGGTGGCCTCTGCTGTGTATTAACTCCATATGAATACAAAAGCTTACAATCTTCACTTTTTGCTCACACTGTTCCACACAGGCATAGATTTAATAAATCTGTAATAATGTTTGAAGCCTCATGCTGTTGTTGCAACAATAAAATAACAAAAGACCCACAAAGACTCACTGAACCCCCCCCCCCAAAAAAAGTCCTCTGTGACAGTGTTCGCAAACAAAAAAAGTCAACATCGCTTCCCACATCTTGGTTTTATTACAGTGCTGTATTGTATTGAATTGCAATGTTCATTCCCAGATTATTCAACCATGCAGTGTGGGTTTCATCCACATCTCTACAGCATATGTAGTAAAATGTTTGGCATTTTGAGTAACACCTTAAGGTTATTTTTTGATCAATGGTTATCTCTTGTCAAGGAACATTGCAGCAGTGCAATAAGTCTACCAAGGCTGTTTGTACAAATGACACAATCAATAGTAATTTTGTGTTATGCTAAAGCTTAAAAATGGCAGTGCTAGTTACAAATTAGCCTTGTTCCTTCGCTGACGGCAGTCAAAGAGGCTATTTCTCACCTTGTCGTATGGGCTGGTGCTTGTTGTAGGCCAATGGGGCAATAAGGAAGCGCATCTCAGCCACAGGGCTCCAGTGGTGCAGGATCCTGACACTCCAAACTCCAGGTCGCAGAGGCTGGTTGAGAGGCGGCCGGTAGTGGGTGAACTCAGCACTTGCGTCGATCAGAATGTCATAAGTGGCTGCAATGACATTAGTGGGGTCGATCCACACGACTGTGACGGTGACGTTGGGCCCCTTACTCCACTTCTGCATACCCACCGTCTCATCCATGGGCCCCATGAGGCCGCCGAAGTTTCTGAACATACGTTCTTTGGCATCCCATTCTGTACCGATCTGACAGCGGGAGATGGAAAATGAGGAAGTGAGTGGGAGAGAAACCAGGAAGAAAAGATTGAGTGACAGAATGGGGTGAGAAACACAGCAAAAAGCATTGAATATAAGGAAATAAAAAAGACAGTTTTCACTGCATAGTCCACAGTGAACATAAATAACACACTCAATGCATGCATCAACATTAGAGCAGTCAATTAAGTTAAGCATTATCTGCACTGAAATATCATCATACATTTTTCATCAAATAGCACTATATTCAAAGCCTCCATACAGCCATTATATAACATATATTGTATATGCAAAACCCTCATTGTTTTGTTCTGCGTGTTCAAGCCAATGTTTGCACAGTTCATTGTGCCTCAGTATATTTTATACGAGAAATATAAGCCTGAAGAAGGTGTACAACTAGACCACAACTATGTCCTGCTGGGGTGAAGATTAAATTCTGTGAACACACTATCGCAAAGTGAAAGAGAGTGACTGAAGTAGATAGACACCAGCATCCAGTGGTCAAATAGAATGAGTCCAGAGATGAAACCGAAGAAAAAGAAGAAACGACAATTATGGCCTGATACAGAGAGAGAGACATTCCCAACAGATGAAGATGCCGATTATATGCAAACATTGTTTACACAGTCTTTTGATAAGGAAGAAGTCTTGGTATTGCATGGAAATATATTCAGTGCTACAACAAAAATAAAGATATCCAACTAAATTGCTGCCTTTGGCTGTAAAACCTTGACTGCCAGTAAAACAATAAGCTTTTCAACATTATTCCATCCTGTAAACTGCATACTTTGAATACTTAATATTTAGTCTACACTCACTTGCAAGTTTTTTTCCCTGTTAAACAAATGTTTATTGGATTTGTCTTTTGACCTTTTGCCTTAACAGCCTGGTAATACTTTTCTTGCTACCTATGGATTGAAGTGGATTGTAGAAAGACAAGATGAAAAAAAAAAAGAGGACCTCAAGGGCTTCTAATTGCAGATAATATCGTCACTAAGGTTAAACAACAATGCAGGATGCAAACTGAGAAACATGGAGTGACTGATAGATTAATGGCAGAGGTTGGTTGATAGAGTGTGGCAACAAAAACACATACACACACACATATATATACACGTACTGACAGTGAACGATGTCTGTGGTGTTGGCAGTAATGTGAGAGGGATGGCGGCTTTCGGAAGCGCTCATCCTTACAATGGTAGCTGATTAACACAGCCTCACCCTGTTGGACGATCAATGGCTGACTGGAACTGACTCTGTATTGCATCCTTTGAGAGTTTAGATTTGCGCCGTACAGTATAAATAGACACTGCTTGCATAAATGAGACATAGAGAGAGAGTGTTTCTTGGCTATCTGTAAAAGACACCTCACTTTAATCTCAATTATTGGACTGACCTCTGCCATTTCAGCCCCATGGACCTTGGTTCTCCCCCTTTAAAACACTAATCAACTCTCTTGTCTGGCATCGCTGTAGCTCATTACTCCATTCAAGGCTGACTCCCTGGCACACGCTTACATCCCCAATTGATTGGCAGCAGTCTTGTTCTAGGGCTCCAAAAAACAATGAAGGGAGTATTGACAGAGGAATCCCACTGTAATCCACTGGGAGGAAGCCTGTAGACTAAAGTTAGACTTAGAAGAGGAAGACTGAGAATATTCGCATGCAGTAGGTACGATGGACAATCCCCCCCACCCTCCTCCTGAGACCTGCTCCTGGTTTACTCTACAGCCAACATCAGCTAAGCAAAACACTAATTATATTCCACTGGTGTCAAGGTTCAGTCTGAACAGAAAGCGTAGGAGCAAGATATTCAGGCCAGACGAGTGGGCAGCGTCCCCGCTCCAGTCCACAGGCTTTTTAAGTCTGCACAGATTTACCAGTGCGCACTCACGCACATACGCACGCACGCACACACACACACACACACACACACACACACACACACACACACAAAAACACACACACGGTGCATACATGTACTGTACATAAATTAGATGGACTTGGCTGCCTGCCGGATGACCAGTGGTCAGTTCTGGTTCTAACAGCATTAATAAGCAAATAAAGGAAGGAGGATTTGCTAAAAGAAATGCATTAAATGTTATGATATATAATAAATGCAGTACATATTGACCTGCCTATGCAGTAGAGTTGAAGTCTAGAACAATCTGTTCTTATACCCACACAAATAGTCAGTTTTAAAAAGTTTTAACTATATTTGCAAAGTTTACACCTTTAACTTTTTCACTCATAAACAGAACTATATATTTTTTCTCTAACTAAGGTATTGTTTTCTCTGTTAATACATCCACTTCATATTTGCAGGTAATTAGCAAAACCACCACCAGTAGTGAGAACTTCTTCCTTTCCAGTATGAAAGTGGGTCAAACGGGGATTAACTTTTGGCCCATTTCAGCCTATATGGCTTACGGTGACCTCCACACTCAACCTGTCCCTTGCTGCTTCTACCCAATAAGCTCTGGCTTAAGACCAATACCCAATCAAGCCTTACTGCTCACCAAGGCACAGGCTTATGACCTTCTTTTGCTCATAGCTATACTTAGAAGAACATACTTTCGTGGAAATACTCTGCCAACCCTGTCATGACCTCTACACCTTTTTTTTAATTTATTTTTAATTACTACTATTCTCAACTGGCTTTGCACACTTGAGCCACACTGTTCTGTTTACTCACACTTTCTTGAACCAATTATTCAGATTTTCCAATCGTAACAACTAATTTACACTACTAATTTCAGCAGATTTAGCCCTAATTTATTTTCTTATTGGCCTGGCAAACGACAGCAGCAGCTTCTGTCAGTGGTTACATCTGCTAATGGTTTCTTTATTATATATTTTACTGTTGCACTTTTCATCCTGCCATACTACACTCTGTTCTTTTCCTTACCTGGTTTAATAGAAGACATAAAATGCTCCCAACTCATAATTCAGCTCTTTTCGTATTCCTTCCTCCTGACCCTGCGACCCTGCAAGCCTTTACTCCCTGTCATCGGCTTGCTGGCGCCCAGAGTCTGACACCTCTATTAAACAGGACAGGTCAGTTTAATCAGGCAGCAATATGGACAGCCCCAGCCTACATCTGTCCCGACTCACAACCACAGGCGAACGGATGCCCCTCGAGGCTCCATTTGGTGGCTTATTAGTAGCACTTCTTGTGGGGGTAATCAAACACAGGTGTTCAATGCAGTACACAAGGAGTCCCCTGGGGTAGCATTTACACTACTGAGGGACCGCAGCTAAGACGGATGGATGGTGGATAATAAAGACGGACTACAGACGGAGACTGAGGAAGGAAGTGTGGAGAGTAGACACAGCGAGGATCAGACCTGTTTTTGAATGATGGAGGGACTGAGGATTCTGTAATATGTATTTATACAAGTCTGTCTAAACTGTCTGTCAGTCTGTCATTATATATGGTATACCTACTACAGATAAGGCTGTCAGTACAGTCACATTTATAACTGTCATATAAGTAATTATGACCTAATTGTTCTTGTTTCTGTTCATATTGTGCCATTTAAAAAGTCTTAGTGCAAAAGTGCAAGAGAATGTCAGATTTGTTGGTTAAATAAAGTTATAATGATCACACATGTACATTTCTCTCTCTATTAAATTACAGTCTTGATATAATTGAGGTATGTACAAAGTTTCAGGGAAAAAAAACTGCTTCTATAAACCAAAGTGGTAGTATTTAATGTGATCTCCCTTTGCACTTAAAATGTCTTTAACCCTTTTGTTCAGACAATATTAGATTTATTGCATTAATTTTCCAACATATTATACCAGGTTTCATTCAACACGTCATATATATCTAACTGATTGCGCTACTTCTTGTCATGGGGACAGGGGTCAAACTAAGTTGTGACTTTTATCTTTATAACCCATTTAATTCTTTTTATATGTCTTTCAAGGCTGTGCACACATTTCCTGTAATTTGTTATTGTATCTGAAGAAAAGAGAATGGGAAATATACATACATACATATATATATATACATATATATATATATACCTAGGATAAGACTTTCACACAGTACTGTATCTCTATTGAAGGTAACATAAAAGTGCTTTTCTGTTTAACTTTTAGGCTTTGTAAACATGAATTGACAGAAATAATTTTAATATATGAAACAATTATCTTTTCATTTCATTGTGTATTAAATGACAAGGTAATGTGTCTAATGTGAGTGAAATGACAGAGCCACTATACAATCTAATACTTTCCAACTGATCTCTATTATTACCTGTTCAAAACGTTATAATTAGAGGTGGCAAAATACACACAGTACAGATATTTGTGAAGAAAAAACAAAACAAAACATGCAACATCTTAGCTAATGTCATTATAACTATTTTCTGGTTGCAAATTATTGTATTTAATGATTAATTGCATTTAAAAGACAAATATACACAGCCTGGCCAAAAAAGGTGTCACATAGACTTAACTAAGAATATATTGGCTAATTACCGCAGTGATTACTATGTTTCTACAGCCCCTGAAGCCACGCGCTTATCTGCAATTATGTATTTTGCAAAAATGTAGTTAATCTTCAGTAGCTTCATTAACGCTATATATTGGACATCCTCTACCAAACAAGAAAAAAAATCAGTTTACTTGCTTGTTAACCTTTAAAGATAACATTACTGTATTTAATTCTGTAATGCATTATTTGATGTAGTAATATTCTAGCTATATTTGAATAAAGTGATTTCCAGGTACAGTGTGGATTTTGCCAGTGACAATATTTAAAAAAAAAAATTGTGTGTGTGTGTGTGTGTGTATATATATATATATATATATATATATATATATATATATAGAGAGAGAGAGAGAGAGAGAGAGAGAGAGAGAGAGAG
>JAPSES010000104.1:15530189-15544019 GCA_029822895.1 Maxillicosta whitleyi | reverse complement strand
TATATATAGAGAGAGAGAGAGAGAGAGAGAGAGAGAGAGAGAGAGAGATAATGGCTCAAATATTCATAATATGTTAATTTTGTAATTGATGTGACAGACCTATATTCATAAATACAAAACATATATGAAATAGGAAATGTTTTCAGTATTTATGTACATCATATGTATGTGTCAGGTATGTTTTTGCAAATTATGTTCCCTGGCTTTATGATTGTATTTCAGAATGAAAGCTTTTTTCTTGCAAACAAAGACATGACACAGTCAAATTACACTCAACTGAGAACAAAGAAAATCAGCCAAAGTTGAAGTAAAAAGCCATACGTATGCTCTATTTTTTAAGCATGATTACTCTTAAATAAAATCCTATGGGAAATCAAAGTTGAAAAAAATCGTACTTGCACACCATTTATAAATTCCAAACAAGAGGTTAATTAATAATGGCTCCTGGGGCATTAGATCTGGGAAAGTGTGTCTTAGAGTGTGACTGTTTTGTTTCATTGTATACCTACAAAAGATGGTGAGAATTACCTAAACACGTTGTACAATTAAATCCTGTCCAACTGAGCTGTATTATCACCCACTCAAAGCTCGTAATGCTACATATTTGAGGCTGTCAGACAAATGTTGCATTTACCTGACATTATGGATGGCTGTTATTTAGGAACGTCTTTTTAATGTCTATTGCAATATGTGTAACTACATAGCAGTATATCAAGGACTTAACCATCAGTCAAAGTCAGTGCTGTATAAGATTCATCCAGTACAGGGTAATATACCTCTCAATGTCAAGTCTGTCTTGAGGTGAAATACTAATTTTAACAGTGTGGGCTGAAAGCAGTCCTACACTAAATCATGTTCTAAAAAGGCCTTTAAATGCAGCTGGGAGGCAACTATTGAGGAGTTTAAAAAGACATATCTGTCTTCTTTTATATCTAAAGGAGGACAGGGAACACATTGTTAAGCCAACCATATGGTTTATCTTGCAAACTCCTGCATATAGCTTTAGTATAATGGGTCATATCAGCAAAGTTGACAAAAGCAAAATGCGATTGCTGCAGCCGCACTATGCTGTCTTATTTAAGCTCTTTTTACTCTGGTTTTGAATGACAGATGGACAAACTGACTGAGTGACAGCCCCTGCACAGTGCCAGACAGTGAATGCTTTCTCAGACTGAGCATCCAGATAAAAGCCACAGCTCACATCACTTCTCTGTCAGACGGTTTCATAGGCAAGACACACAAACAGAGCTCTGTGAGAGAAAGCCGCAAGACAACCGGCTGTCTGAGAGACCGCTGCCGAAGGTCAAACAGGGTTACTGTGTTTGACCATCAACTCTATACATGGCATCCAGGTACGCGAGTTAGTGGCTGACAGACATAAAAAAAAGAACAACAGAACAAATTCATTCACAAATTTGCTGACATTTCTGCTTGATGCAAAGTGCTGCCTGATAAACCAGAGGAAAAGGTCAATTTGCATTCACTCAGTTAATTTTGTCCTTTTAAAAAAGACACTCTACGGCTGTCACATCCAAGTCGAGCTGTTGTATCCTAAACAGGCATTGTGGTAAACAGAAACACAGATTAACATAACAAGACAATCAAGGGAAGCATTCCAGTGTGAAGGTGAGAAGATGTTCTATTAGGAGACAACAAATAAGCGGCACATGAAGCGCTCATCCCTATAAACTTGGATGAATCCAGTCAATTTACATTTTACAAGGCCATTACAGGCACCCATTTAATTGACTGGATATGTGCAGCTATGAAGCTTGGCAAGGTCGCTATAGCAATGAATATAAGGTCACTATGGCAATGAGCTGTATATCTCACCTCTAATAATACACTGTGTTTTTCCAATGCGGTGCTTAGGGTTTTAATGAAACTCATTTCCTGACACTGGCAATGGTTGACTGATTGTTTTGCAACCCAATGCCAAAGTACTGACTTAAATGCAAATAACAAATAAATGCCAATGTGCTGACTCACCTCAGCAAACTGCAACCTGCTGAATGTGCTGCTAGGAGGCGTGGTTAGTTTGAAGTTTTTCTTGGGTGCCACCCAGGTCTCCATGGTCTCCAGCTTGCTCGTTGCCAGGTTAGTGGCGTGGTGCCTTACCAGGTAGCCCTGGAACTGGTCTGCCTGGAAGTAGAGATGCACCGACACCGGGTGGCCCATGGGGAAATACCTGGCAGAGCGCACAGCGGAGAGAGTTAGAGGGAGAAAATCCATTAGCAAACCTGATCCCTGCTGACCTACCTGCTGTGCTGCTTTTAGAGGCCAGCTGTGTAAGAGGAGAAGAATATCTAGATTTATCTGGATAACGTTTGGTAGGGATCAGCCTTGGACATGCTAATGCTGCTGGATGCTAATTTATGCTTGAAGTGAAGGTTAGTGGGGAGTCAGTGTGCTCTGTGATTGTGTGACATGGTGGACATTAATTCAGTGACCTTTAACAGAATACCAATTGGACAAAGACTTGTACAGCTGATGATTCTGATTAAAGACAGCAATGTTTTGCTTGGATAACACTTGAGTAACTTTGAGTGTTTTTATTCTCATACATCTCTATTAAAATAAGATACTCTAGGTCAGATAAGATGAGACTTTATTGATCTTCTATGGGGGAAATTCAATAGGACTGACATTAGAGAACCAATAAAATAATACAAAACACACGAGTAGATCTGGGCTGAATGTACATATTCTTGAGTACTGTTGGGTGCATATCTTTTATACATGGCCAATTTCACTAAATCAAAGAAAATGAATGGATTGGTGACCAGTTTATTAAAGTTCAAGTACTCCTTTGAAGTTCTAAGTAAATAAGAGCCTTCTTTTATTTTAATTACTACTTCAATATATGGAAGCCATTTCAACATGTGCTGGGGTTTGGAAGTGGATGGAAGACTTAAGATAAATGACATGATGGACCACAGGCGCCTACAATATTCTGAAAATGAAAGAATAGTCATAAGAAGATAGATTAAGCTTAGTCAGACAGAGGTCTATCTAACACAACCCAACTAAACCCAACTCGGTTGAACAAAGTTGAACTGGGTCATCCAGGGAACCATAGCTGGATGACGGCTCTGCCCTCTGATTAGCCTGTTGTTTGTTTGTGTGTCGCCTCATTCGATGCAGAGGGCCAGCCCTCGGGGCAGTCAGCCCGAATGACTTCTGGAAAAACAAAAAAGGGGCCAGGGTGGGCACTGCTGGGGAACACTGCACAGCTGCTATCTGAACACTTCATGGCTCTTTCTCACACATATTTCACCCTTCGTCTCCTCTACTTCCTTTAACTTTTCTTTATTCTCCCTCTTTTACTCTTGGACGGGTGCAGGCACAGAGGCACACACAGATTAACACACACTGTCCCTCCTTGCTCCCCAGTGCCCATGGCCTCATCAGTATTCTACTAAAGGACCAGGAGTCAACCCGTCCCGGTAAATGCTACCCTGACAAGCAGAACAGCAAATATTTACACCCACAAGGATAACAGTGTGCAGCGCCTTCTCTCGTGTTCGGCTTTCCTGTGTATTTTTTCCCTCTTTTGGCTTCTTTCAACTTCTTTTCCTCTTTAGTCTTCTCTTCTTTCTTACATCCTGGCTTTCTGTCCTCACCCCCTCAGCTCTTACTTCCCCCTGTCCTGGCTCTCCCAAAAGAGACATGGTTGCCAGTGTCAGAGGCAGCGAGAAGGGGCCAGGGCGTAGTCTGCACAGAAGCTCCATTCAGGCTTCTACTCCACAGCCTCTCCAGTCGAGTCACAACGGGCTGCTAGAGGAGCCAAATCCCTCACTGGCCTCTCCCCCCTCTCGTACTCCGATCTCAGGCCGAAACTACCCCGTCCATCTGTTGGTAACTCATCTGAATTCCACGTGCATGCAACATAGGAGGTCAAACACACTCCATACACGGCTGCACTTGACAGCACAGATCAGCAAAAGACAAGACCTGATACTCAATGTGAACTTGTCTCATCTTAAATGCAAAAACCTGTCCCTTCTTTATTCTTTATTAGTTAGCTTGATAATTATCATTCCAGATCAATAAAAGACAAAAAGACTGCACTAGGCTGGTACTGTGTAGTCAGGCCACACATCTTGTGTATTTAATTATTGGGCCCATAAAGCAGAGTGGGGCTGAATTAAGCAAATTCACAAAACAGCACACTGCAGCTTTTATTTCTCCTTTCTGTTCTGATTGTATCGCTGTTATTTACTAATGCAGTTTCATGACTATCATATTTCTAATTGTGACAGGATCATGAGTATTGTTATCAATACGTTTCACAAATATATGTAATTATGATCTGTGTGGTTAACACATCATCAACCAGGCTGGACAAACATAACTGTTGAATTCATGAACCTACTGTATATCATGAAATATTACTACATTCCATTAGCCTCATAGCATAATGGCCTAATTCATGAACAAATAGACAAAAGTATTGGGACATATTAAATTGATGTGTTTTTTTCTAGGGGTCTGGCATGAAAAATGATGTTAAATATCATAAAATAGCTTATATTGTGATAAATAAAATATTGATTATTGATATTAATGTTTATATCTCAAATCACCATGAACAGGACATTTTATAGCTGTATGATGTTCCCTAATATTTTGGCCCTATAGTTCATAAACATCAATATCTCCTTAAAGTTTAATGGAAGATTTTTCTTTCTAAGTAAGATGTGAAGAAAGTAGATGGTTAGTTGTAAATTATCATATGGTCAGATCACAAAAACATTTTAGAAATGTATTATATATAATTTTCAAAATTATTACTATGTACAGTATTTACAGGATACATTGTAGTTTTGTATCCAAGACCCATTAGAAAAGAAACACCTGAGTTTAATGTGTCCCAATACTTTTGTCCATTTGTGTATGAGTGAGGTGATTATGCTATGAGGCTAATGATATGCATTTAGATGTGTAAGTTTCCCATTACAGTGTCTCTAGCTGTGCAAATGCTCTGTACGTTCCAGGTTGTTTAAATGTGTCTGATGCAGCATTTACATAGTGTTGAGGTTGTTTACCAAGACACATATCTGCTAGCCTCAGCTCCAGCTGTGCTATCGGTCACTTCAGAAAGACTTCATCTGCGTTCAATTAGCTCAAGTGCAAATAAAATGCACTGAAAGAATTTGGTCTTGGTTTTGTAAAAACACTATTAAAACGGCACCAGGAGGAAATGCTAAAATGCAAGCAAACAGACAACTTATAAACTTCAATGTTGTTTCTTGGTTCAAACATTTGACCTGAATTTTGTCCAAAAGGTCTCATGAAATACACAAACACAGAGACAACAGATCAATCTGTGAGTACAAATATACCACAAGAGGAAGCACGGAGAATCAGATACACAGCCTAGTAGGGTGTGCTATGGTAAGTTTGTGTTTATGCGGTATGTTAACAAGAAACATGTACTATAAACACAGAAACAATCACAAACAATCATTCAGTATCAGCATAAAAACAGACTTGCACCCATCTATGGTGTTTTTTTTTCCATTTCTGTGCTTTGTGTCCTTTGGCCTCTCATCAATGATGATGGTAATGACAGCCATTTTATTAGACATGTACAGGCACAAATATTTTAAATGTTTTAATGAGTTCACCAGTATCAAGACTGAAGAAATGATAAAAATGATGGTAGCTACACTATACCTATATACACATGTATGCAACCACCTTCTTTCTCTTTAAACACATGTAAGGGTTGAGTAAAAACAGCTGTAGACGAAAGATGGTTTTGAGGTTTGACAGATGGAAATATTCATCCTTTCTGCTCTTGGCTTTACCCACAAGACTTTATAGAACACCCACAATGCAACAAGGGGAGGAGGGAGTCATACATACTACTGCTGACGTGTTTGAGTTGATTGCATAATTTGTGTCTCCACTTAGATTCACTCCATGTTAGCAAATGATGCTGCTTCAAAGATGCGATCAGTGAGTTCAAATGATGATTTTTGAAACTTTGCTGAGTAGAACAATACAGATTGGCAGCTTGGATAAATACCATGAAAAATTACAGCCGCTCAGATGACAATTTGCCTCCATTTAGTGTTAAATCAACAGTTTTCCTTTGCATCATTTCGATTCTGTTATCGTGACTTATTTTAGGAGGACAATCAACTTTTTAAAGTTTTTTGAGACTGTTAAGATAAACATAACATCACAATATTTGGTTCTTTTGTAGGTTGTTTTCATGTGCATATATTTGTTATGGAATTACACAAAATAATGCATTGTCCAATGAGGTAAATGGGGACCCCCCCCCCCCACACACACACACACTTTTTTTTCTATCAATGATTTAATTACAGGGGTTATCCTTGATAAAAGTATGCACTCAAAACATGTGCCTTTCTAGTTTCAGATAAGATTCTTTTTATGAGCAGCAACAGGCTTCAGTCTCATGGACTCTACATTAATTATCAATTTACACCTCTGAAGTCTATTCAATAAGTATTTTTGACTCCGTTTTTTAATCACTTTGCTTCTGGCTTTTTTCACTGCATAAAAGAAATCCCTTCTCCAGGAGATGGTATGGAAAATAAATTCTGTCTAAAATGTTCCACTTTACCAACAAATATGAAAGGATGGCATAGTTTTTACAGGTAGGTTGCACTTACATACGTCTAACAAACAATACCTAGGTCTAAAAGGGCTGCTTTCAACTCTAACCATATATAGCATCATTATTTTGGAGGTAAACTGACAGAATGTCATATCATATTACAAAATGAATAGCCTGACTCACAGTTCCCATCTGCTGATTGGAAAGATCTATTGTTATGCCACTGCTGTGACATATGATCATGTTGCACCAACGCAAATACAAAAGGTTTTTTATATAAGTTGTGTGTTCTCATGCAAACAGGGTGTGGCTGGTGTTTAAGAGGAAAGTACCGAAGTGCACCTGTGGATCTAGGTGCAGGTTTGTGATGACACTGTGCTGATTTGTGTGTTTCTGTGTAGTTGCAGGGCGGAACAAATGTGCAGAAAGTATTTGCATATTCGAGCATCTGTAAAGGTTGTGTGTGTACATTCATGTGCATGCATGTGTTTACAAAACCAACCTGCAGCTGTGATCTGTTGGGTTTCCCTGCAGTGAGGCAGCTGCCCGGGCCAAACCCAGTCGTGAGAAGGAGTGGTAGTACGTGAGCTGTGTGTCCGACAGGCTGGCCGCACCATCTGGCTCATCGTAAACGTTTTCCCAATATGAGCTTAGTCCCTGTGTTCCGTGGGGAAATGGTCCAAAAAGGTAGGCGTCCAACTGGTTCACTATCTCCTGGTTCACACTGGCTTCAAACTTCCTGGCAAAGAAGGTGGGCCGCACCGTTTGCTGCAGAGGAAGGAGGGTGGGAGAGCACAAAACCGCAAAGCAGGGAGGGATGAGATAAAGGGAAGAAAAAAGGAGAAGATTAAGAAATGGTGGTGTGCCAGGATGGCAGGGGAACAAATGTGATGTGTGTCGAAGTGATGTGATGTGTGAGGACAAAAGAAAGGAGGTAGAGTGAAGGGAGTTTCAAAGAAACAGAGAATGGAACTAACTCTGTCCCCTATGGATTTGTCAATGGAATATTGGACACATTAAATTAATCACGGTTGGTCCGTCTGTGCAATTACAGAGGAGAAAGTTACACCTGAACGGTCCAGTATGGATGGTAACACTGAACACAAAGGTACAATGTAAAACAACCCATACGGCTAATCTGAACTTGTATTGGTTTATAATATTTTCTTTTCTGTTTGAGCCAAATAAAATAAATGCAATCCCTGCATTTTCCTTGATCACCTTGCAAATAAACTCAAAATGCAAATTGCACATTGCTCACAATAGCCTCTAATTGTGCATCCTGACATTTAAAGCAAATTATTATTCTTTGGCACAAGGTACAATATCAGTAATTCTAGTCTTTTGCCCTGAGTAAACACACAAGTACATTAAATATCTTGGCTTCTTAAACTAATAACAATCTCAGAAAAAGGGCCAAGTATCAAAGAAATTAATGTAAAAGCATATTACTTAACCACACACTGCCTTAAAAAAAAAAATCATATTACAATGTAAATATTTAAGGCATCTGTCTCAGCCTAATAATATTAGTTCATGTTAATGTCACTGACTCTAACTCTAACTCAACTCAACTCAACGTGTGGTTAAATAACTACTTTCAACATTTTCTCAATGATTAAAAAGATACATATTCTTAAAACAATCTACTTAAGATACTTTCATAATCTGTTCTTGCATAGTGGATTATTCTCCTGGAACTTTTTACTTCTTAAGAGCACATTAAAAAGAAGATCAATAAGCCTTTATGGCCAGATATAAGATTCCAGGACTTTGTTAAGTCAGGAGTTTTTGAAGTGGACAAAAGGCATGGATTGTTGCACATGTCTTTGGTGGCAAAAGTAATATTTCATAGACATTAACATAACTGTAAAAATATGCACTACTGTTCTTTACTTTATTGTGCTTTTTATTTATCTGGCTAGCCCATTCATCACCTTCTATGTCTTTTAACACCTCCCGGTCAGTCGCTTTCTGGCCTCCTCCGCTCCCCACCCATGCCTTTCTCACCCTCTCATCCCAGCCACACTTCTGTTTGTGTGGTTGATGGTGCATCATCTTCAAAAACTCACCACTCACCACACAAAGGCATCTTTTCAATCCCACACACACAAAACTATTTACTGATAGCTACCCAATGCCAAGCACCTCAGTGCTACCTACTAAAAAAAATGAAACTGGTGGCACATTTCTCAAAGTTCAGCTTTTTCTCATGACGGCGCAGCAACCGTGGGATGCTAGTGTGGCTTCACATGATACTAGATGATGCATTACCGCTCTACTTTGGCTACAAATACCAAATACAGAGAGATTTTCCTCTGCTCATTGACACTTTCCCATACCTTGCACAATCTGAAATGCATTACTAAACAATGATGCTCTCTGGAAAAAGTATGTCACCTCACTTTCTGCACACAGTCTCCAGAGAAGCCCCTCCTCTGGTCAGTACATGGTAAATTCACTATGTGGGAAGCTAGACAGATGTACCTTAAATTATTCATCTCATCTGCAAACCAAATTAATGCACGCTCAACTCGTCTCTATCTTCAGCCTGTGAAGGTTCAAAGGGAAACTAGGATTGTGTGCTCAATGGGATATTAAGTCTTATTAATACCGGGGCCTGGGTGGCTCTTGGAAAGGCCGCTTTGTTCCCAAGGTTGGACTTCACTGATACCAGGGTGCCAAGCAGACGCCGTGGCAGTGCCAAGGACCCGTGGTAATGTGTTGGCACTGAGCTGCCAGAGACTGAGGCGAGACAGAAGGCAGACAAGTCTGGCTAAGGCAGAACTGAGGTCAGTGTGACGGCTTTGACTGGTATGTGAAGGACGGGAGAGATGAAGTGAGTCACCAGGCGCTAAAAGGATATGACTTGGAGTGATATTCAACTGTGGCAGAACGTTTTCGCTTTGTACTGGAGCTTTTTACTTTTAAGAGCGCATTAAAAGTCAAACTGCGATATGGGCTCTATCCCTGGGGTCCTGAAGTCAGCGTCACTCATTCAGTTACATTTTGAAAGGCTAACTAACTATCACTCATTCGCTGCTTACACACTGAAGGCACAGATGATCATATTACTATTAATCCTTGTGCTGTATTTCTTTCGGGGTCATACTAATTGAGCTGTAATTTTAGGGATATTGATTGTGGAAACTGTGGGAACATGTTGAAACTGAGATGACAGACCTTGAGGGCAGAGAACTTACAGACTGACTGCTGCAGAGTTTCACAGCACACAATAGTAAGCATCTGCTGAGAGTGATGTGCTCCTGTTTTACTGTTTCTAATGTCTTCCAATGAGCCGCTAATGTACAGAATATGTATAATGTCCATATACGGCTATATCCTACTGTCTTAAGTGGGCAGTTATTTATTACTTATTCATGTTGAGTGATTTTAGTAAGTTTAGTCTTGGCTATTGTAGAATTTGATGCCTAATGTCATTTTGTTTTCCTGGGGAAACATGGGATGACATTAAAGAACTGTTAACGTTGATATATTCTAGATGTTTGGAGACTGAGACAGAGAACAGCTTTTTCACATAAATTTTAAATGGCTGGTAAGTAATTCTAAAAGTAACGCGACAAACGTAAATGTGGAAGATGTGGTGGGTTATGTAGCTCTGTAGATAAAGCTGTGAAAGTGAAGTCCTCACACCTTATCATTGACTACCTGCTGCCCCCCTGAAACCCCCCTATATACTGTACATGCATATATGTGTGTGTGTGTGTGTGTGTATATAATATTTTATTGTTAAAGGTCTTCATTTCTGTGCCTCTTTGGATGTAAATTTTATTTACGTAAAGCCTATTTAACTGACTTGGGATAAAATGTACAATATAGTTGAACTCGCCATACAATAATTATTCATGGTGAGAATGTGAAAAGTATTTGTGAAATGTAAAGCTTGGGTATAAAAACATGACAAATACAAGTGTCACATTTTGTATGCATTCACCATGACAAAGTATGTAAAATAACCTTAAAGATGAAATGCATTTTTTTTTTATTGGAATATTATTATACTGCTATATAAAATTACATTATGAAATTTGTCATTGTTGTTTTGTAGACCAACGTAATTTTCAATTTAATGTGTCCAATATTTTTATATTGTATATCACTGAATAAAAAATAATCACATTTAGACTAAACGTGTTTCAGTATACTATTTATATCAACCAAACATAATATAACCACTTTGTCCTTTTTTCTCTTTTTAAGTTCTGACAGTTTTCTACTGTTTAATGACTGACTTTACGTTAACAATGATGCACATTTTATTGATTATAATAGAGAGCAAAGGGTAAAAAAAAAGAATGAAACAAAGGGATAAAACTGAAATTGCTTGTGACTGGAATAGAAATGGACAAACCTCTGATTGACTAGCGTTGCTTTATCTGCTTTTTTTTTTAACTGAGCAATAATCACCTGGAAGCGATGGAAGTCTACGGGCTTGAAGTCATTGGGGGAACACCCACACCAGTCCACGATGTGCTTGTACTGACACTTGCAGCCCAGTTTCCGGTTCCAGTTGGTGATGCGAAGGTTGTTATCCACCATGCTCTCACAGTAGGCACTGTTTTCCAGCACAGTGTGAAAGAACGACTGCAGGAAGCAGGAAAAGAGAGGGAGACACAGAAATGGACCATGAAAAAGAGAGAGAAGTGGGGAGAAGTGAAAATAAGAAAATTGTATCGCTTTTATTTTGTACACCATCCAATTCACAAGAGGAAATAGAGTATCAGCAGCAGGGAATGAGAGTCACATCCGCTCATGATAAACATCCAGTTTCCTAATTCAATTCTCATCCAATCCTTGTAGATGGCTCAAAAGTCAGGATTTACATCACATTTTCACTTTATGATTCTATGTCAGTCTGAGTTTCCTTCTTTTTTTTTAATATGCACATCTAATGCAGCAATAAAAAAATGACCAATGTGTAAAATTTCTGGAAGTGGCTCAGTGGAAGCATAAAATTGTTTGGTCAAAGGATAAAAAATACTTTTAAAACAAGTGTATATGTGTGTGTGTTACCTCAGCAGGCAGCAGAGTGTAGGCGTAGAAACGCTTCATGCTGGTGACTAGGTCGTCCTTGGAGTTGATGACATACTCCACAAACATGCGGTTCAGAAGAAACCAGTCAGAACCTCCATCCACAGAAATGCCTTCTGGGATTTTACGGTCACCCAGCCTCCACATGTGAGTATCACACTCATAGAATAGCCGATCCAGACCCTGTTTACGGATAAACCTGCCGAATACACACACACACACACACACGCACACACACACACACACACACACACACGCACGCACACACACAGACACACACATAAAGGTAAGTTACACTGCAGAAAAAACACATTACACAGACACTTGGGGCTTGTTATTTTGGCGAAATCTTCAGTGTTTGTGGGGAAATAACAGAAAACAGGAGAGGAAGCAGAGAATAAGAAATCTAGGTCAAAGCCACACTTACAAAAAACTTTTAATTTAGAGTTTTGCACATCGAAATTGACTCATGTTTTCTCCAAAAATTTTCTGTTGAAGTTTCTGAAAAAAACCCAGATGTAGTTATTATTTTTATTTTGGTGAAAAATGATCAAACAACACAGGACAGGCTTTGAGTTAGACTTCCTTTGAATTACAACCAAATATCTGTGTTTTGCTTGGCTGGTTAATGACACATTCACACCTGTTACTACACAGTTTTATCGGTAACGAGAAGAGTGGCACCCGTCATACATAATAGATGGTGTTACTTCTGAGAACATATCGAGTGTTTGATGGGTGGGAGTCAAGTTCAGGTTAACCAGGCCAAATTGTTCTTTCGCGCTCTCAAAAGTGACAAAGCTGTAATGACTTTGTGGCTGCACGGGCGCGCGCACACACACACACACACACACACACGGATAACATTGTCCAAATGTGCTGTGTAAAAAAAAAAGACGCAAACAATCCACTTTGTGTCAGACGTCAATCCAATATTTGCATGCATAGGCATACATTGGTGGATTAACAGGATTATTATCATTGTTAAAACTAAATTAAATTAGGAATTAACAGCTTCCATCTCTTTGAATAGCAGTGAAAAAAACTCAGTGCATTCACACTCAAGTACTGCTGAGTCACACTGAGTCATGCATCCATGAAGGACCATTTTTTCCATGTGTTTTTGTGTGTTTTTACCCACAGTGCTGGCCAGTGAGTTGGTTGCCACCAGGACATGATGGGACAAAAATCAGAGAGCAGTGGGGGTGGTTACAGAAGAGGCGGGTGTTCTGGCAGTCACCTCTCAAGCTCACCCCATCAAGAAGGTTAATTAATGAAGCCACAGATGGGAGTTAATTGTATTATGATTCAGTGACCACATCGTCCTGGCAGGAGTGCACAGTGTGTGCACATAGGTGCTGCTGGGAATGTGAGTAAAAGTGCAAGAAGCACAGGAACAAGACTAGCCAGATACAAAAAAAAGGTGGGGTAAATTAAAATGAGGTTTTAAAAATATGCATCTCACCTGGCATTGTCCCTGCCGTGGGACTTTATGAAGTTCATGTCTCTGTACTTGGACAGGAAGGCCACCAGCTGGTTATTGGTCCTGAAATGGAGAGGAGTTATTTTGGTTTGACTGGGACACATATGCTGAGGCCACACTGGATGTAATATATTGATTTTGCTCCACAGGTACAATGTGAAATTAGAGAAAAATAAGACATCCTGAAAATATTTGTCCTCGGCCATGTAACAGTTGGAAGTTTTGATCATTTGTCATGACACAGATTTGTAATTGTTTTTCTCTCTTGTTTAAAGAATGGTGTTTATATGTGATATTTGTACTTGTCAAATACTAAAATTTACCTAAGATTATCATTAAAGTGTTTAGAATAAATAGATTTGAAGTTATGTTAAAGGTGAAAATGTATTGGACTGTGATATGAAAATACAGTATTAGGGCTGGGAATATTAACACGTTAATTGCGATTAAATAAAATAATATAAATTGTGATTGCGAAAATTTTTTTTAATCGCGATCAGAGTTTGCCAGTATTTTCCGCACTTCTCCCATCCACATGCAGCGCCTCTGGTTGTATTAATTAAACTCATTGTTGGTTAAATGAGCTATTTAGATTTTGCTAGTCTTTTGTTCCTTCTACACAACCGTAGGCAGCTCGAGTGGAAGCTTTCTTGTGTTCATTTATTTACAATTTCTCAAAGTAGCCAGTCATTCATTCTTA